>JAGXCT010035337.1:0-24136 GCA_022495035.1 Philopotamus ludificatus
GCAGAGGTATACTGTTCGCAATTAAATAGATTAAAGGAAGAATTGATAAAAAAAACGGTCAATGTTAGTAAATAATCAACGGTGCATTTTACAACATGATAACGCGAGACCGCACACAGCAAAGATCACTCAAGCTAAAATTAAAGAGCTTAACTTGGAACTATTGTATTCCCTGTAATCCAAAGATATAGAAAACCTTATATTTCCTGATTTTGTGAATAATTTATATATTTATCTTTTTCAGAGTTCATCAGTATGAATAATTTAATTACATGCGACTCATTAGAAAATCTTCGTAATGAAAAAGCAGTTTCTATATATTTCTGTTCTAAAAATTCGGTTGAAAAATTGGAAAAATTTAAGGTTTCAATTATTTTATTTAAACTATTTATTTATATTTTTTTACTGATAACCGTAAATCTTTTTTAGAATAAAATTAAAGATATAGTTACTGAAAGGTCTTCAATCAATATAGCACTTTATGAGCCTAAATTCTCTCCAACAACGCATTTTGATATTGTGCAATATTTGGCGTTACTTGAAAATATTCAAAGACTATCTTTTCATCCATGCGTCTTGGAAACCAAAGGTGTTTATTTCTTTTAATTTATGCTTTTATTAACATCTAATGTATGTTATTATATATTAAGTACAACCGAGGGATCGTGACGGCGAACTATTCAAACCAAAAAGAATTTCACGAAATCATTCCGATATAAAAGAAACGAGTGTCCTTGAAAAAATTGCAACATCTCATAAAAATATAGAAATGCTACAAATTATCAAAAGATATGATTCTGATTTTGGAAGGTAAATATTAATTACGAAATGTATTTTGTTATGATCGTTGTTATTGTGATATTTGTACTATTTTAGTGGTCCTGAATGGATATTGGATCCAAGATACCTTGAATCAATAACATTTGTTAAGAAACTTAAATATCTGACATTGACACATTGTCCACATTTAAGTATACAATCTTTAAAAGCCGTAAGTAACCTAGCATGTAAATAATAGTAAATTAATATAATTCATATTTCAAGAAATATGTGTTTTTGCAGATATTTGAACAGTGTCCCCTCTTAGAACAACTATCAATAGCCACGGAAAATCTTGTTAATATTTATAAAGTTACAGGAATCCTTAATATATGTAAAAATATTAGAACATTTCAGTAAGTTGAGCTTGCAAAATTAATTGCATCTATTATTTATATTCTGTTTATAATTAACAATTGCTATCATACGTTTAGCTTGGACTCTCGTATGTCAGAAATAGATCGTTTCTTGAATAAAATGGAAAGTTCTACGTTGTCATCGGCACATATAAAATACCATGATGAAAATTTCAAGGTCAGAGGAAATGAACTACAAAACACACTGATGCAAATTCCATCACGCTGCCCTCGTCTTAGACATTTGACCTTGAATAATACCAGTAGTTTGCCAGCATCTCAAATCATACAATTATGTAGGATTGAAAAATATGTCAATAGAAACAATAATTGTTTTGTTGTAAATTTGATAAGGCCCAAGAATTTATTGTTTAATAGGATTAACGACATAGGAGAATTCATTTAGGAATTAATGTACATGTATATTTGTCTGCAAAATAAATTTTTAATTCATATGATCAAGGTTTATTTTATCTAGTTGCATAATACACCCATCCCTCGATCTACACGGTAAATTTGGTATGAAAAATAATAATTTCCAACAAATCAAACTGTTTTTAGACAATTTTAATATACCCCTCATGTTAATTTGAAATATTTTTTTCTTTTTTATGCGGTTTTAAAAATTGCATTGGTTCAAAATAATGTCACGTAAATCGAGGGATGACTGTGCAATATTTTTGGAATAGTATGTGATGAAATTAGTATTATTCATAAGCAAAATAATCAATTAGTGGTTGAATTTTTATTCTGACTAGTCATAAAATATTTATATGAGGAATATAATATACAAATAATATTTATCCATATAATATGGCCAGCGATGGCCGCAGAATTAATTTTAGAACGCTAAAATAAATTACAAATAATGGTCATATTATTATATTATATTAACTCATTACGTGCTGGAATTAAATCAAGGTAATTATTATAATCTAATGATAATTTTAAAACACAAATTTGTTCAAATGTGCTGTTATGACCAATATCTAAGTATTCAAAATACTAGACCGTCGACATCAGTTAGTATTGGCCGTCGACATGGCCCAGCTGTTTGATTTGCCGGATGAAATTATCTCCATGATTGCCTACTATTTGGATGGCTTTTCTAGAATGTATTTATCTAAAACGTGCAAACGTTTTGATTACTTTTTCATTCGAAATTCTATAACAAGGTGCGAATTCTCTGCTCCATGTTGTTTTAACAACATGAAAACACTTTCTCAAATTTTTATAATAATTTTCTATCAAAATAAAATTTATAGTCATTATTATTATGATATTATTAATATAAAGTAAAAAATTCACATTACGAATTTGTTAACAATAATATTATATTAGATGTAAATATTTCTTGCTAATTTTAGGCGTACATCTTTTCCTTTTCATTATGGTACCGAAAATACCGCTGCTAATAGCATTGAAATTAAAAATTTTATTTGTAATAACCATGTTCACATTACCCATTTAGACATAAGTTATTCTCATTGGAGATATAATTTTATATTACGGGTGATTAAAAGTATTGCAAATTTAAAATATCTAAATGTGGTTGGCACTGATATATATAAGTGCAAGATTTCTACTGTTTTAAGAGCTAACACATCGGTAAGATTTTATAGGATTATTAATTATGATGTCACAATAATACTATATTAATATACTTTAAGATTGATTCACTTAAATATTCATTCGATGTGGATGGTCGCTTTCCCATGAAAAAACTGAAATATTTACATATTGTAATTGATTGGTTGTATAATTTACAAAAAGCGCTTTTATGCCTAAAGGACACAATAGTGGATGAATTGGTGGTAATTTTATTTCTCTGTAATCTTAATTGATATAATAACGTTAAATTTTGTTCTTGTAATAAACTTTAATTTTAGGTAACAACAGCTAATATGAACCATGATGTTTTTGTAGTGTTTTTGGCAATAACCGATATTAATGAAATAACTGTTAGGTTTGGCAAACCTATACTTTTTAAGAAGGTGACACTATCATTGTTCCGCATGTATTATAAAAAATATTATACAGCGATTGAAACAACGAATGGCATATATATATCTCCCGAGATTACAAATGGTAATTAGAAGTTTATTCAGAAAATTGTAAAATCTTGAATTTCTTTAACACATTCGCCGACAGTCTTGCATATGCACTCATTTTTTTTATTAAGCATGGGAGTCTATTTGCATTCTTATGTTTATTGCGCCTAACAAGTTTGCGTATTATCGTATAACAGTTATCCACGTTTCCAAGGAGTTTGTAAGTTTAAACTTGTCTCAATATCCATTTTTAGTTCAGTGTTCAACTGTGCCTCATTTGCCTGGTCACAAATTGTTTTTGGAAATTGTCGACAAACTTTCACAATTTTTTTTGTCTTCAATGGCATAACGTTTGAGTAGAACAAAATTTCAAAAACTATTTTTTTGAAAATTGTCAACAAAAATTTCAATTTTTTTTTTATTTTACTGACATGGCGAAAAATTTTGGTCTAGAATAATAAATTATTAAAAAAAAATTATAAAAAAAGGTCTGAGAACCCTGGAACCCAATTTAATAAATAATATTATTTTTTTTTGTAATTTTGTCACTTATTAGTGTCCCAGGGCCATTACATTACGGGCCCAATCAGGCTTGTTATCTTGTACATGATATTATTTAGCTGCGTGTCCTTTTCGGTGCATATTCTGTCGCCATACCAGAGTCATATTCCCTATAATCTCAAGTTATAAAAAACCTTCTTTTTATTTTCAAATTTTGTGAATAATTTCTTAATTTATCTTTTTCAGAATTTATCAATATGAATAGTTTAATTAAAGTCGACTCTATAAAAAAAATTCGTACTGAAATTGTAGTGTTAATACATTTTTGTACTAAAAATTCGATTGAAAGGTTGGAAAAATTTAAGGTTTAGATTATTTTATTTAATCTATTCATTTATAATTTAATTCTTTTTAATGATAAACGTGAATCTTTTTTAGAATAAAATTAAAAATATAATTTCTAAGAGGTCTTCACTCAATATAGCACTTTATGGGCCTAACATTTCTCCAACAAACCATTTTAATATTGTGCAATATTTGGCGTTACTTGAAAATATTCAAAGACTATCAATTCATCCATGCGTCTTGGCAACCAAAGGTATTTATTTCTTTTAATTTATGATTTTATTAATATCTAATGTATGTTATTATATATTAAGTTATAATCCAGGTAGATGCATCCAAAAAATCATCTAGATGGAAGAAAACGAAGGCCCTTGAAAATTGGGCAACAACGATAGAAATATAGAAATGCTATAAACTGCATCTGAACATTTAAACTCTAAGCATCCTGGGTAAATACTAAGAATTACGAAATATATCTTTGATCTGATCATTGCTATTGCAATCCCATTTTAGTGATCGTGAATGGACATTGGATCCAAAATACCTTGACTCAATACTTTTTTTTAAAAAACTTAAATATCTGACACTGACACATTGTCCACATATTAATATACGATTATTAAGAGATGTAAGTAACCTAGCATGTAAATAATAGTAAATTAATATAATTCATATTTCAAGAAATATGTATTTTTGCAGATATTTGCAGAATGTCACCGCCTGGAACAACTATCAATAACCACGTTAGATGAATGTATGGCACAGCTAATTCCTGAAAACCTTAATATATGTAAAAATATAAGAACGTTTCAGTAAGTTGAGCTTGCAGAATTAATCGCATGCAATATTTATTTTCTGAAAAACCTATATTCAATAATTGCGATTATAATTTCAGATTAGACTCGCCTTTAGCTAGCATACATATTTTCCTGAAAAATATGGAAAGTTCTACATTGACATCGGCATATATAAGATATCACGATGTAACCTACAGGGTCAGTGAAAATGAACTACAAAACACACTGATGGAAATTCCATCACGCTGCCCTCGTCTTAGACATTTAACAGTGTATAATGCCAAAAAGTTGCCAGACTATGAAATCAAACATTTATCTAGAATTGAAAAATATGTCAATAGAAACAATAATTGTTTTATTGTAAATTTGACAACACAAAAAAATTCAGCGTTAAATAGAATTAATGACATAGGACAATTCATTTAGAATCTTTAGGCCCTTATATAACACGGTTATATGGTTCCACAAAATGACATTTACAGTTAAACCTATTTTTGTGCGATGAATAATGAGTGCATAAAAGAAAACGCATTAAAAAATCTTTAATGAAACATTTAAAAAAAACGGCAACACAAAAACAGATCCGACTGTATTACTATTGTTATTCAAGATTTGAAGTTTGTACAAAATTTGGGCGTACGTTCCAAAAAATATCGAAGTATGGTGAAATCCACTTTTTCCAATAAACAATACAGGAAATGTACATTTACGTATTTATTAAAAAAACTGAAATAATGTACAATAGATCATTCATTCGTCATCATCGTCACTCACAATTCTATATATGACTCGGTTTTTCCTCATCGGAAGACAGAAGATTTTTTTATGGTGTTAACATTTAATAATTGTGTAATAAGCGTTTGTCTACTTTTAGTAGACATTTACAATAAAACATTTTCTCTAAATTGAATGTTCTAATTTATCCGCCCACCCCAAACCGTCATTAATTTTTTAAAGTGACTTAGATATTTTTTTCAATATCACACTCACGGAATCCAGGAGAGCAGTATAAAAATAAAAAAATACTAATTGCTGCCGAACAGTTTCAACTGAAGTGTCATCCAAACAAACATGGCAATAATAACATATGAATAATTTCAAAACACAAGTCGGAAATATCTAAATATTTTAATTTTTTTAAACGTATTTTTTAAGTACACAATATGCTGTCATTTCATCAAATATAAATATTTTTAAATCTCTTTACCTGATTGATTATTACAACTTTCAAAGAATTTCATTTGTTATATTCCCTAAATAATTTAAAGATTTTGAGTGTTGCGTAAAACGTTATTAATTTATTTTTAAATGTTTTAATTGTTTAGTGTTTTGTCATTCAAGAACGCATCCTTAAACAAGGCCTTGCTGTATATTTAATTTTCAATAGTTTATATTATAAAAAAGGGTTGAATTCCTTTTAATTTGTTTATAAACTTTAATTGAAATTAAATCTTTTTTTTTTTAATATTTGTAAAAAATATTATTGTAAAATATTCTTTTAATGACTCTTTTTTAAGAGACACATTGGTTAGTGTGATTAAATTAATTATTTTCCTAATCCTTTTTATCAATGTAAACTGTCAAAACGATGTAAAAAATATGCAATTCAGGAATGTCAAAGAGAAATATTGTTACTATTTTATTTCAAGTTTAAGAGAAATTGATCGAAATTATCATAATCTAATGCCAATTGTAAATTATTTATTTTATTACCTTTTTATATATTTTAATCAACAAGTTTACAAATTAATCATAAATACACTTGTGCCAAATTTAAAGCATTGAAGTTATTTTATTTAAATTTGTTAAAATGTGCTGTTATGACCATTCTCAAAGTATTCAAAAAAAGAGACCGTTGACATCAGTTAGTACCGGCTGTCAACATGACCCATCTGTTTGATCTGCCGGATGATATTATCTACATGATTGCCTACTATTTGGATGGCTTTTCTAGAGTACATTTTTCTAACTCGTGCAAACATTTTAATTACTTTTTCACTCAAAATTCTATAACAAGGTACGAATTCTTTGCTCCAACATGTTGCTTTAAAAAATTTTATTCACAATAATCACAATAAAATTTATAAATACAATATTATGATATTATTAATATAAAATAAAGTACACATTACAAATTTGTTAACAATAATATTATATTAGATGTAAATATTTCTTGCTAATTTTAGGCGTACATCTTTTCCTTTTTATTGTGGTACCAAAAATACCGATGCTATTAGCATTGGAATTAAAAATTTTATTAAAAATAATAATGTTTACATTACCCGCTTAGACATAAGTTATTCTTATTGGAGATATAATTTTATATTACGGGTGATTAAAATTATTGCAAATTTAAAATATCTAAATGTGATTGGCACCGATATATATAAGTGCAAGATTTCTACTTTTTTAGAAACTAATACATCGGTAAGATTTTATAGAATGTATCAAATGTAATGTAACAATAATACTATTTTAATACCCTTTAAGATTGATTCTCTTGAATATACATACGGTGTGGATGCTTGCTTTCCTATGAAAAAACTTAAATATTTACATATTGTAATTGATTGGTTGTATAATTTAGAAACTGCATTTGCATGCTATCAGAACACCATAGTAGATGAATTAGAGGTAATTTTATTTCTGTTATCTTAATTCATATAATAACATTCAATTTTGTTCTTGTAATAAACCTTATTTTTAGATAACAACAGCTAATATGGACCATAATGTTTTTGTAGTGATTATGGTATTTAACAATTGTAATGAAATAACTGTTAGGTTTGGAAAATCTATGCCTATTAAAAAAGTAGTCCTTTTGCTTTTCCGTGTGTTTTATGATAAATATTATACAGCGATCGAAACAACATGTGGCATATATATATCTCCCGAAATTGTAAAAGGTAATTAACTACGTATAATCTTTTTGTCTTTTTCTTATTTGAAGTATTTATTCCCTATAATCTTAAGTTATAGAAAACCTTTCTTTTCATAACCTAGCTTCGTGAATAATTTCTATATTTATCTTTTTCAGAATTTATTTGTGCGAATAATTTAATTATAGTTAACTCTGTAGCAAGTCTTTGTAGTGAAAATGTAGTTTCTATACATTTCTGTTCTAAAAATTCGATAGAAAGGTTAGAAAAATTTAAGGTTTGGATTATTTTATTTAAACTATTCATTTATAATTTAATACTTTTTAATGTTAAACATGAATCTTTTTAGAATAAAATTAAAGATATAATTTCTAAGAGGTCTTCACTCAATATAGCACTTTATGGGCCTAACTTTTCTCCAACAAACCATTTTGATATTGTGCAATATTTGGCGTTACTTGAAAATATTCAAAGACTATCTATTCATTCATGCGACTTGGCAACCAAAGGTATTTTTCTTTTAATTTATGATTTTATTAATATCTAATGTATGTTATTATATATTAAGTAAAACCAAGAAATCGTCCACAAAATCGTTCAAATAAAAAAGAAACGAGTGTCCTTGAAAAAATTGCAACAACGCAAGGAAATATAGAAATGTTACAAATTATCGCAACATTAAAATGTAGATGTTATAGGTAAATATTATTAAATATTAAAGTAATATTACGAAACATATTTTGTTAAGATCGTTGTTGAAATTCTACTTTAGTGGTCGTGAATGGAGATTGGATCCAAGATACCTTGACTCAATACTTTTTTTTAAGAAACTTAAATATCTGACACTGACACATTGTCCACATATTAATATACGATTATTAAGAGCTGTATGTAACCTAGCATGTAAATAATAACAATAATTAATTAATATAATTCATATTTCAAAAAATATGTATTTTTACAGATATTTGCACAATGTCACCGCTTAGAACAACTATCAATAACCACAATATATCAAAATACGGCACAGCTAATTCCCGAAAATCTTAATATATGTAAAAATATTAGAACGTTTCAGTAAGTTGAGCTTGCAGAATTAATCGCATGCAATATTTATTTTCTGTAAAACCTATATTTAATAATTGCGATTATAATTTCAGATTAGACTCGCCTTTAGCTAGCATACATATTTTCCTGAAAAATATGGAAAGTTCTACATTGACATCGGCATATATAAGATACCACGATGAAACTTACAGGGTCAGAGGAAATGAACTACAACACGCATTGATGCAAATGCCATCACGTTGCCCTCGTCTTAGACATTTGACCGTGTATAATGCTAGTATTTTGCCAGTCACCCAAATCAAACATTTAACTAGGATTGAAAAATATATCAATAGATACAATAATTGTTTTATTGTAAATTTGATAACACAAAAAAATTTAGCGTTTAATAGAATTAATGACATAGGACAATTCATTTAGAAACTTTAGGCCCTTATATAACACGGTTATATGGTTCCACAAAAATGACATGTACACCTATCCCTCGCTTAACACGGTTTCGCTTTAACACGGTTTCAGTTTTGTTGCAGTCCCTCGCTTAACACGGAAGATAGGTTCTGCTAGATCACCGTGTTAAACGAAACCTGTTAAGCAAGATTAACAAATGTATGAAAGAGAGGATACATTCTTTTTAAATATACAAAAGAAATAGGTAGATAGGAACTGAAAATTCCATTGTTACTATGAACATAGAAAAAAGATATTTATTCTAGGTGTACCATTTTTTTTACATTTGGGAAATGGACAGTTGTCAGTCTAGGTCCAGATATACCCTAACCGTTATTCTTGGAAATTCCCGCAGCTGTGCGCACGTCAACAAAACAAGATTTAATCGAAAAAAAAATATTTTTTTTAACAAAACTGAAACCGTGTTTAAGCGAAACCGTGTTAAGCGAGGGATAGGTGTATTTTAGGTTTTAGCTTTTAAAAAATGTGTAATGATTATCTGCTATTAGCAGACATTTTCAATAAAACAATTTCTATTAAAAAATGTTCTAAATTATCCGCCCATCCTAAACCGTCATTATTTCGTTCGTCCTTAGTCATGCCAGGTTCAAATAAGTTTTCGACTATTTCATCCCTGTTCAAAGTACGATCTTCTAATACGGGGATCCCTAAAGGTGGAGAATTCCCCCTTGAGAAGGAATTTTGAAGTTCCAGGGGATGAATATCTGAATCTCCTAATATATGTGATTCCTATCCAAAAGTGTCTGAAAAAGCTATTCACATATTACTTCTATTCGTGTTCATACATATCTTTGAGAGTCAGTATTTTACACTTTGTTGCAAATTAAAACAAAACAACGATGCTGAAAATGACTTGAGGTGTACCCTTTAAAGCATTCTTCCTGGTGTTCAAGTACTGGCAAAGAAAAAAAAATCACAGGTTTCCCATTTATTGAATTTATTATTACATAAAAATAAACTTAAATAATAGGTAATTCTACTAAAATTTTTATTCATTAAAATATGTTTCTGCAATTTTAGTCTGTTGAGTAATCATTTAGTAAAGTTAATTATGATATCATGTACACAAATATCTGCATATAAAAAAAAAACACTATGTGTATGGATATTATTTCGTATATACCTTTTGAGTTAGACTATTTTGGGTAGGGGGGAAATAATATTCTTAACTCTGGTGAAAGAGGGAATGGAGCAAACACGGCTGGGAAACTCTGTTATAAAATTTCTTCGATGTGTTGAATATCCATAGCGTCAAATCTTTCTCCACTAATACAACGACAAATGTTAATTGTCTTATCGTATTTATCCTCCATTGATTCTCAAGTGATTACTTCTGTATTCCTATTTTCTCCAATGACTACAACTTTTTATGCCGATTTTTAGTTATTGCAGTACACGTATCGACAAAATTGTTGTTATCAAACAAGCTGTTAGTGATAAGAAATGATCTCTTCAATGAATAGCGGAACACACCGTTTAAATCCGTGATGTTCATTAAATTATATTAACCTAGACGTGCCGATGGGGTCTATTTGGGACCCTTTTAATATAAATGTTACAAGTTACAATTTTTTTGAATTTGTCTTAAAAAGTCTAAAGAATAAATATAAATAATCATTAAACTTTATTGTTCGTAATTGCGAAAAAATATAAAATCAACAATATACGTTTCTATTGGCACGGGCGCGATGTTTTTCTCGCTCGCATCCGGTACGATGTGCAAGTGAGAGTGAAACCCATTAGTGACACGTGGCGCAAGTACTTTGTAATGGATGCGCGTAACTTATGCGACATATTGATTAGTAAAAAATCCAAAATATCGAACAAATTATGAAGCATATCATAAATAATTATTTTTATTCTTAGACTAATCCATTTAATAGCAGCCAGCGTGACAACTGCTTATTACTAGAACGATACATGCTGGAGAGTTATAACTATTTTTTTTTGCTTTTGTAAATTTATTTTCGTACTAGACATAATTATGCATATATCCCTAGTGGTTAAAGGGTTAAGTAATTAAATCAAATTAAAATCTGTTGAAAATGATTAAAATTTGCTGATTAATGTGGCTGCATGTGGGTTGGCAGCACTGGCTCCGTCTGACAAGAGCCGCGATGTCTCTCGAGCCGGGTGCTCGAGTTGTTGTTTTAGGAGGTTGGTTCATTTTATATAATTCCAATATATTTATATAGTAAAAAAAACAAAAAAAATGGTGCCATTGACTATAATTTTAAAAAAAAATATCTTCATACATCTTTAAAGTTTCATAATATTAATTTTAATCACATCACAAATTATTTTTTTTTACTTAATTTTTTAGTAAAATTTTATTAACATTTAATATCTTATTTAGCCGGATATATATTTGGTTTTTTTTGTTATATGTCTTACATAGTAAGGTCTTATAACATATTTTACAAAATGACAACAATCGGTATTCCTATTGAAATTATAATGAAGATAATAATTTTTAACTGACTTCTAACTTTTCATGATAACGAGATAAGCAATCATTGGAATTGATATTACATTTAGAAATTCCGTAAATATGAAGTACATGAAGTGACTTATCAAATTCTAATAAAAATATAATCTATAAGTTAATATAATGTAGTTTAATTTTTATAATTATGACCTGTCTGTCACTATGTTGTCTATCAAAGTCATATGACTTGTGGAAAAAATAAATAGAAAATTATCGAGGTCACTACACTCGCACACTCCTCGGTAACTGCTATCTAAACATGTTCAATTTGTTCATAAATAGATAAAAACTATATGTAAAATATATAACTTATTTAAAATATCGAGCTTTTGATTATTCGTTGATATTAAACTAGGCTTCAGTAAAAAATATATACATATAAATAATCGTAAGCCTATAACATTACTTCATCGTTCAATATAAACATGTTTATAAATTAGCGCACTGCTTGGTTTAATACTTGGTCGTTTTTTTATTAACAGGATGTGGTTTTATCGGCCGAAACATCGTAGATTATTTTATCGTCAACGAATTGGTGAGCGCCATACGCGTCGTTGATAAAGTCCCGCCAGAAATTGCCTGGCTGAATAAAAAACATGCAGCCATTTTTAAAGATCCGAAAGTGGAATACAGGAGCGCCAACCTCATCAATCCCAGTATGAAATAATAAATTAATATTTTTCAAATGCAATTTTTTTTAATTTTATTGTTTAAAATTGTAGTATCGTGCAAGAATGCACTGGAACCCGACACCGATGCACGATGGGATTTGGTCGTTAATTGCGCTGGAGAAACAAAAACCGGGCAAACCGATGCCGTATATAAAGAGGGGATATTAACACTGAGCCTTAATTGCTTTAAAGAATGCGCTCGTCTTAAAGTCAAACGGTACATTGAAGTGTCATCGGGATGTATGTACAGCAGCGAAAAGGTACATTCTTCATCGTGAAAAATAATATTCATTTATTTAACGTGAATATTTTTGGTTTGTTTATTAAATAATATGATATTTTTACGATATACAAACATCCTTCGAATTACATGGCTCCAAAAATCATTGATCATTGATTGCAGTGTGGCTCGTGACTTTAAAAACAGGTGGGGCATGATGAGGTTGTAGTGCCCCCCTCCTTTTTTTCAAAAAAAAAAATTAACTATATATTTTTAGTAGTGACATCGAACCAAGAAAATAATAACTCACATTTTTTAATGCGAAAATAAACGATAATTTTTATTTACATATTAATATTAACAAAACTATCATTATTAAAAAATATGTATTTTTTACAAAATGAAATGGGAATCGTTTTTATTAATATTTATTTATTCGAACTTTTGTTCCCACAGTGTGTGAAATACCATCGGCAATTATCGAATAAAATCTTAAACTAAAGGTTTTCATCAATCAGTAAATGATCTTCAAATTTCAAAAAAGGAAAATGAAAAATATATTTGAAAAATGTTGACGGTGTTGTTTATTTTTCGAATCGATTAGAAAATATAGACCTGCGGGGCATATACGGGTCTGCCCCAGCAGCAAAACAAAAACGACCTGTATACGGTAATACGGATTTTTTTTCTTTACCTCCACTACGTAGCCAAACAACAATACTAATTCGCATCAAAGCTAGGGACCGAAGTGTCCAAACACATATGAATACAGTTCTGTTTGCATATTTCAGCTAATTATTATTTTATTATTAGAATAAATGTGTGTGGGGCAGTGCCCCAGTTGCCCATAAGGACACGCCGTCACCCCATAGTGTAACGTCGAATGAAAGCTGAAAATTTTGTTTGTTTGGTCTATGACATATGCTTTATCAATTCGGCAGTGAGCTAATGCGATGAGAACATGGATGACATCATATTTGTTTCCCTGGAAACATTAACCCGTATATGGTTCCAGAAGGATCACGGCTTGGACCCCCTAAGTTTTATATAGATGCCCCAGAGTTTTGGAGGCAGTTGAAGACAGTCTTACACCCATGTAAGAAGTTAGTCTGTAATCCTTGGGTCGGCTAGGCCGATGCATCCACTGTATCAATGATCAATAAAGTTACGGATTTCTTGTTCCTTCCACTATTATATCCATATGAAATCCTTGAGAAAAAGGCTCCCATATTACATATTAATATTTTATGATTTATTTACAGACGCCGCACAAGGAGAATGGTCCCGTAGAACCGTGGAATCAAATTGCCAAATGGAAGAGCCAAGTTGAAACTGAAATGCAAAAATTTTCGTCGGAATTAAATTATACGATCGTGAGACCGGCTACCGTGTACGGTATCGGAGATCGCAGAGGAATAAGTAATATATTTTCTTGAATTCGGCAATACGACTTTTGAATCGGGCTTTATTTTTGTATTTTTTCCGTAGCCGCAAGACTTCTCATAGGCGCAATATATAAGAATCTTCGCGAAATGATGAAATTGATGTGGACGGCCGATCTAAAAATAAATACCATACACGTATTGGACGTTTGCCGTGCCATAGTATTTTTGGCCGATAGGAACGAAGCCATCGGGCAAATTTATAACCTCGTCGATAAAGGTAATACGACGCAAGGAAAAATAACGGAGATGATATCAAATATATTTAATATTAACCATGACTATTGGGGAACTGCATTCTCAACACTTGCAAAGGTATATATTAAATTGATTGCAAAATTTTTGATGTTTTTTTATATGAAATATAATCAGTTCAGTCTCCATCGGTTCATTTTACATTCTCCCATTTTTCTATCAATACATAAATGCATAAAGGGAATGTTTTGCAGTGATTTCAATAAATGATAATCAGAAGGGGCTATTTCTTGAGAATATGGTGGGTGCTTAACCGTCATTACCGCCACATATGGTCGTGTGTTGTCCTGATGAAACATTACCCCTCTTCTGTTTACCAATTCTGGTCTATATTGTTCACGGGCGATGTATAATTTTGTTTATTGTTAATAATATCGTTTTGCTGTATTTGTTCGATTACGTTCTAAGAGTTCGAAATACACAATACGCTGGCAATCCCATCAAATTCAAAACATTATCATCATCATAGCCGCAACAGCCCTATTGTAGAGCCCTAGCCTCATCCATTTTATCCGGTCTGCCCCTCCGTCGCTCCATCTTCTAGTAAGTTTCAATGATGTAGTGTCCCTCTGCACACACTCCAACAATTGCATTCTTGTCACGTGACCGGTCCACCGGAATCAGACCCCTCTGATGAGAGCTGTGACCGGTATATCCCCCTATATTCAGTACAGTTCCTCGTTGTTTCTGATACGCCATTCCCTGTCGTCAAATACGGCTCTAAATATTCATCTCAGAATTCTCCTCTCTAGGATATCCAGTTGTCACCCATCCTGTTTTGTCAGAGCCCAACATTCAGATCCGTATGTTAGGATGGGGTAGAACTTGACTTAAGTTTTTTTTAAGAGAAATCTCAACCGTAAATGCTCTTGAAGTCCAAAGTAACACCGGTTTGTCTGCATAATTCGTACTTAGGCAAGAAGCTGCTCCGATTTATTTAGAATGGTGCCAGATGTTTCCACCCTCTTCTTATCCCTTCGAGTGCTGTGTAAAACAACAAACTTGCTAGACCGTCACCCTGTCTCAAACCGCGCTGTCTCGAATTCTTCAGTTAACTCGATTAAAACCACACTCAAACTTATTTCGACAGTCTTGATATAGTATATTGGAGAACAACTTATACGCAGTGTTCAGCTCTATAGTTTTTTTTTAGGTTATACTATAGCGATTTCATAGGAGCGTCAAGTCTATGCGTATTTTGTCTTCTTGGGATTTCTTCCCTTTTCTTAGTCACATATTTTTTTCGTAGCTCAAACCTAGGAAAAATTCATTTTTCCTTCTATGTTTGTCTGATGCTGTTTTTTTCTGATAAACTTACTATAAATAACAATTCATTTTCCCACTTCATTAAATTCTCGTTTAATATCTCTTTCTGCTGTTTTCTTGTTCATTTTCTTTTGCACTATGGTGGATGGAAGGAGTGAAAAAAAGTATAAAAAAATAACGTGTGTTTACGCTTACGAGACAATTCAATTAATTTCTTCTGCTAAAATTGAAGAAAGTGATACGTTTGTGAGAGTGGTGAAATGGAACCAAAGAGTCGGCAATATGGGCTCTGGTTACTTGATAATAGAATGCGCCACTTATACTCTTCCAATGCGCACATAGAAAAACGTCAAAACTGTTGTTCATCAGTTAACGTGATTCGGAATGCAATTAATTGTTGTTTTATTATAGACTGATCTAGCATCTCTACTCGAAGAGGCAAACGATAAACATTTAGCTTGTTGGGGAGAAATTTGTTCAGCCGAAGACATTTCCAATACGCCGCTAGATCCGACGATGACATCAGAACATTTATTAAAGAAACACATTAACCTCGACGGCTCCAAGCTGGAAAATCTTGGATTTATATTCGAACACGCGTCTATAAACGAAGACAAAGTGAACGAGGTATAAAATTGAACTATCTTCCTTATTATTGCTGTTATTATCGTCTAACGCACGTATATTGCAGGTGATCAATGATTTTGTCGAGCTCGGAGTTTTTCCCAAGTCTTCGTTGATGTAAAACGATTCGTAGATTTGGTTCCAACGAGAGCGTCGGAGAATATTTTGAAAATCATTAACGTATACACAACAGAATTGACCAAATTTTAATGACAATTTAAAAAAAAAATTATAATTTTATAACCAAGATTGCTTATGAAACGTGTCGCAAAAGGTTGTTGCCAATTGTTAGATATAAGATGATATATAGTGAGTATAATATTTTTTCTATGTAACATGAAATGCGTGTTCCCTTATGATACATAACCGAATATGTACAATGATGAAAATGTACTTTCTAGTCGATGCAACAACAAAAAAATACGGACGATCCGGGTTCATGCAACTGACGTGCATTGAGCCGCGGATGTTTATAATTTTATATACGTTGAAGAATACACTTTGTTGTGATTCTCGACAGTTCCTATGGCATTGAAAATGCCGGTCATATTAAATCCAATAACGTTTACACTAACCCTAATTTTTTATACACATAGATATACAATTTCGTTTAACCGACGACGTGCGTCTTCCTCCCGAAATCCCGTGGCTTTTGTACACGATACGAATTGTGCGCCACACAGCTTTAATGTATATAAAATTATATATGTCGTGAGCACACTACCCAAACGTCTAAATTGTATGTTCCAAAAATTTGTGACCCACCTCGATTGTGATTCTCTTATGATGTACTTAATTAGGTTTAAAAATAATAACAAAAAAAAAATATTAACAATATAATAATGTCGGTACCGATGACGGGACTAGTCAATTTGTCGAGACTACGAGTGCGGCCTAGTGATTGTAGCGTAGATATATGCAAATGTTTAACATTGGATGCCATAATTGTTTACGAGTCTGAAAATAATTGCTCACGCTATTGACGACGACATTCCGTTAAAATAGAATGTGATTTTTGATATTTGTGATTACGAGATCTCAAATGTGTATATTTTCAATAAATTGTACGGAATATATTTAAATTTATATTACGGAATTATATACGGAAACTATTGTACTTACTAATTAAAATATTGGCTTCAATATCCGGAGAATAATTGTCAATTTTGATGAGGCATCAATTTAATTATTATTATTATAGAAACTATAAAAAAAAACGTACTCAAACTTGAATTATATTCAATTAAGGCTTAAATGGATTTAATCCGAGCTTTATTTATTATGGAAAATTATAAAAAAAAACGGTGCTGTATTATGATGTAGAAATAATGTTTGCTTTAAGAATAAAATGAAATTGCATAAATTCAAATGTGCTTATTTGCTAGTAAAGCGAAAAGAAATGATATGTTATCTCATTCTAATATTAGACACGTTGAAAGTAAGTAAATCGTTCAGCGTCTTCCAATCCCTCACCTTCACGGCCTTGAGATCCTCCAGTGTACATTCGAGGCATTTTTCACCTCGGATTATTGTATAGATATATTATAATTATATAAAGAAGATCTTTCTTAAATCATTTAACACAGATCCATGATAAACAAGTATTAGGTAAAGTGGAAAGAAATGACATTTTTTTTTATTGCGACTGATTTTGTTAAATATTTTCCTGTCGTTTACTATGATCTTCCTCCACGGTTTTTAAATGCCTCTTTCATTGAATTCTGACTGATTTTAGACTTGATCAACATTGGTAACCGATCCGTCATAGCGGCTCGAAACCAACTGTTTATCATGTAAAATAGACTCCAATCGTTTCGTCGAGATATTGATGAATTCTCATTCAGGTCATTGATTATTTATAATATTTATTATTTCGACTTTTTTAGACAAATATAAAATGTTTATGATATGTAAGATTTATATTAAACGAATTATTCGAGAAAAACTTTACAGTTCCAAATAGACCCCATCGGCATGGCTTGGTTAATTTTTTCATCTGGAAACGAATGTTCCATCGACTTCTAAATCTAGCTCTCTTATTTTTTCCTGCATAATTCTTGATGCGTGTCGTCTTCTATTATCAATCTGAAGAACTTATCTTTGATTGTTTAAAAAAAATGATCGTTTTAAGCAGTACCTCCTTTAATCTTACTGATTCAACACAATACACCTCCGCTGTAAAATAGTCTGACTAGGTTTATAATGAATTATTTCCTAAAGATCCCAACATATACAAAGGAGAACCTTTTAAAATCAATGAAGGCCCAGGGGTAGACACAGAAAGCCGATTCAATGAAAATCTTTGTTTGTTACATCCCCAGCAACAATCCTTCTAAGAAACGGATTTGTTTCATATCTGGACTTTATCGTTGTTTTATGACCTTTGGAGAAAATTTATATGGTACCTAAATTCTTTTTTCTGTCCCTTTTAAACCGAAACTTGTCAACGTCAACTCAACATCAGCCGGTATCAAACTGGTTTCAAAGTATCGTAACAAAAAAATGACATTATTTTTCACTTAATAATATATTACTTGACAATAAACGACTTTTTATCATCGAGTATGTCATAATCTGGTTAGCTTATTTCAGTTCCAATTCTTTTGTCGAACAAAAGTAGAATAATATGGTATTTAATAAAGTGTCATTTCTTTTCACCACATATGTATTATCCCAGTATATATATTTCAGTGATATTGATATTCAAATAAAAATTTAGTATGTATAGGAATAAAAATTAGGTATGGAAACAACGGTGCTTTATACAAAAGCTTTCTTTCAAAAATTTCTAGTATTTTTTGTAGACTCTTCGCCGTGTGCGACGAGTTAATTACGACAATATATATACATATATTAATTATTTTTAAACGATGATTTATTACCCTATAATATTAAGAGAATATTATTATTATGAATTTGTACAATTTGCAACTTTTGATACATCCGTTGTTTGTTTATTGCTCTATTGTATTATATTGTATGACAAAATTTATTGTATGTGTGTTAATACATTTTATATTTTACCACGGAACTGTGTGTGCATCCAGGACCCGAAAATATAATAAACAATGCTCAACATTCATTTGTTTTTATTTAAAAAAAAAAAGAACAATTTAAATTTTGATCATAATTTTATTGAATAAATTACAATATTTATATATATAAAGGCACTAGGTTACGTTATATATAATTTATATATATATATATATATACAAAATTTATTTTTCAAGCATGCTCGATTCAGTATAAATGTTTTTTTATAATATTATTTATATATTTAGAACAATATATCGTAAAATTATCAGTCGTGATGTAAAATCGCTAAAATTATTAAACATGAATCCGTAACGCCATTCTATTTTATATACAATTTAATTAAAAATAAATATATAATAATATGTAGAATAACAGAATTGATAATAATTATATTTACAAATAATAATATTTTATCCCCGGTGAGGGGAGGATGGCTTATTTATTTACATCCAATTATGGCATCAAAATTTACATCCTAATCAAATCGTAACGAATGCAATTTACAAAAAACTTCAGAAAACAGGAACTGTATTGCATTCCAAAACGATTAAAAAAAAACAATAGAAGAGGTAACAAACGGTTATAATAGAAAATTACACTAAGCAAATCCAGAATGTAATAATAGATCGAATCGAAATTAAGTACTCTATGACTAGTTTTAACTATATTTAAGTACTTTTTTTCAATACATCATTAGTAAAACATAATATATAGACACATTGTGTTACCACGAGATTCAGACTTACGTCTCACGAGGAATACTGATCCTCTCACAAGAGTCAAACTGAGTTTGTTCGCAAATTATTTTAAAATACTGTTTCACGATTTACATAATCGTAATGGCACACACGTATATTTAGGTATCACATCTCCGAAACCAGTATTTTAACGGCTGGATTTAATTCTTTTTTTAAATACATTAATAATACTTAGACGATAGTAATGTTGCAATTTACATTCGCGTTTCAATGTAACACTCTTGAAACGGTATGGCATTATCTGAATTGATAACTCTATATCAATGACGAGGAACTTAAAACTGTTTTTTATATCAGGAAATGTTTTCGCGTTGTTATAATACTCTTTTTATTTGAGATAAATCTTGATTAGCTGCGGCTCAGAGCATAGTTTCGCCGCCTGGCAGCGGCATCTGATGCGCATGATGAGATCTCGGCTTTCGGTGTCCGGTGTGGCTGTGCGTGGAATATTTGGCATGCGAATGAGA
Organism: Philopotamus ludificatus; assembly: GCA_022495035.1. Classification (NCBI taxonomy): domain Eukaryota; kingdom Metazoa; phylum Arthropoda; class Insecta; order Trichoptera; family Philopotamidae; genus Philopotamus; species Philopotamus ludificatus. The sequence goes on from JAGXCT010035337.1 coordinate 20,512, forward strand.
CCTCTTCGGCATTGTGTGGATCTGCGGCGTTGTATAATAGTGGATCGGGATCTGTTGGGGGATGCATTTCAACGGAGCGGGCTTGTATACGGGCGGGCCCATCCTTCCGAATAGACATTTCCATGCCTGCATCGTCTTCGGCGACATTACCCAGAGCGACGATAACACGCCTAAGATTTGCAGCATTAGTATGCGTAGCAGGAAGATCCAAAGTGCCGGTTTCGGTGTGACACTCGGCGTCGGTGACGGTTTGACTGCGGCCAGCCAAGAGTCTCGGTAGAAATATTCATAGAGCCAGCTCGCTATGATGCAGATTGTCGGGACGACATAAATTACGGCAAATATGCCGAGACGGAGCAGATTAACATCTTCAGCGGGATCTTTGCGATGATGAGGTGTGTGCGGAATCGTCGACGGTTGTAGAACAGAGACGGCAGCGGTAGACGGTGGTTTGAGCAAAGCACGGAAGCCAAGGATCAGCAGGCACAAGCCGACAATCAAGTATATTAGTTGCGGGATGATGACCAGTGTCAGCAATGATTTTGTCGATTGGTTTCCAACGAAGCATGTACCTGGAATGACAATAAAAAATTTGATTAATAAACAATAAACACAAAAATAATATTTTTGAAAAAGATAACTAGGATAAACATAAATAAGATATTTATAAAATATCACGGGGCAATTATTAGCACTCCATATAATATATTAGAGAGTTAAAATGAATTAAAAATTGTGTAAACATAACCCTAAAAATGACAATATAAAATCAAAATGGCCGATTTAACAAATGAATATAAAATCACAATTTTTATAATAAAGCCATAACAACTTTTATTATGTCCTTAAACTATATCATCGGATGCATCAACCTGCGACTCAATGGACTATAATACATAATATGAAATGTATGAGCAAATATGAAAATCTTTTTGCGTTAGCCGATATTTTTATACATAGAACGTATCTACCTTGCCAAAAGGGACTTAAAATGTAATAGAGGTACCGAAAAGAAAACCATCATTTACTTAATTAACTTGTTACATATATAATTAAGGTTGTCATCTCTGTGACACCGCAATAATAGCCACTTGAAAATATATTTTTTTAATAAAAATTATCATCAATTTACAACAGTTTGAATATTTTTTTAGAACAGCTTTAGCTCGTGACTTTAAAAACAGGTGTATATTTTTACAAAGGCAGATACAAATCTGCCCCAAACACATACGAATCAGATCTGTTTGAGTCACAAATCGTTTGTAACAAAGATAAATGTGTGTGGGGTTGCCCTTAAGAATAAGCCACCTCTGATAGAAACAATAGGCTAATCAGATCCGTTAATCTTCCGGATCTGGAGAGTTACTTATGAGTAACGCAATATTGTAAGCCAGAAATTAGATGGATAAAAATGCACTGGACCGCTAAACGCACAAATGTGTCTGTCCTGGAAGAAATAGGGAGCGATAATGATGACAGACTCCCAACTACACGTCTCAAAAGGATTCTTTGATACTTTGGACATTCTGCTAGTAGAAACGATAACTCGGAGAAGCTCGTCGCATTTGGTAACGTAGAAGTACGCAGGGGAAAGAGGAAGGTGCCTATCCGCCGGAGGGACCAAGTAAAGATCGCACGGGCTCCACCATAGTAGCTGCGATGTGAGATGCGCAATTCAGAGGATCCTGGAGACGTCACGATCCTCCGATATGTGGGTGCCGAGTCAAGAAGAAGAATTTGTATATATTAATCATCAGAGATAAATTGGGATTATTCAGATGCTTTGTTTTCGAGTTACGAGAGTAATAACAAAAAAAAGATTACACGGCATAAAAATGCCCCAGTCATCGATCAACACGGAAGCGAATTCTTCGACGGGCGATGCATCGGTCGCGGGGCCGATTATCCGAAAATGCGACAAGTGTTCGACAGCGGATGCCGATCGGTACTAATGGCCGTCTCCACTTAGGCGGGAATGGGTCCCGCGAAAAAAGCGGATTGCGACACTCGAGGCTCGCACCAGCTCGTGCTGGACGGCGGCAAAAACGCAGAAATGCCGTCGACCGTCCGACTGATGAGACGCCATAAATTAGTCGGACGCCGATAAAAAGCCGAACGAGGCACGGCGAGAATGGAATTCCTCGCTTCAAAACGCCCGTGCAATTCAATGCCGCGAAATGACTTCATCTCGGTGCAAAAAGCCGCGAGATCGAGTGTCCGGGCGTAATTCGGGATCGGACGCTGAATGGCCCGGGCTCCATTCTGCGCGAGCGGAAGTCGTTCACGCCGGGATGGATGCAACGGGCTGCGGAAACCCTTCTGGAACAATACGTTAATTTCAATTGTGCGCGAGTGCATTCACTGCCGGTTAAATGCATTCCGCGTCCCTTCTGCGGAGGGCCATTCATGCAGGACGCCTCTAATTGAACCACAAAGGCCGGGCGTCGAAAGCTCTTTGTTGGCAAGTGCTTCAGCCGTCGCCTTCTTGCAAACCGTTTCGCAAATCTCAAACAATCACAATGCCAACACGGAGAATGAGAGACTTCAGAACTACGCTTCTAAAATTACATTGAAATGCATTCCGTCGTTATAAAACGTTGATGAAATGTCTTCAACAAGAGCGTCGATGGATCCAATGCTGAATTAAGGTCAATATCCAACATGTGTATAAGACGGTGCGTTGTCTGCAGCGTTTGAACGGTGCTGAAATGTATGCGCATACATTTCGAAATCTCAATACGGGGGCAGGCATACACCTCTCCGCCATTGTTCCATAAATAATATTTATTTTTAAAAATCGGAGAACAAAGCACGACAAGTCGTAAAGAATATATATGACCGCGAATACTGGCGGCGCAGTTAAAAACTGCAGCGTTCCTGGAACGAATTTTCAACGTCCACGCCGGAGACGTGGAGTAAATAACGTTTTGACAACTTTTCTCTGGCGAAGTGGACGGAAACTGAAAAGTCAGTACGCCAAGAGTGACGATTGGCGACGGCTGTCATATAACGCGCTAATCCCGACCTCAGCAAATTGAAAGCGGGCGCGTTTACGAATCCTGCAGCTCCCCAAACCAGTTGTCGATTGGTTCGCAATTATCGCGTCAACGCGCCGCTGCCCGCTGATTTATGGCCGAATAAGTATATTGCCTGTCGCCGAAATTTCGCCAAGGTTGTAATTTGAATTTCGACGAAATTGGCCCAAGAACAGCGTCCTACGGCCATTAAAGCGATCGGTACTGAACCCAACCCCTACATGGCGAAACGAGATGCATTGAATGCGTTTAGCGAACGGCGAGAATCTACATACATACAACCACTACGAGACGTGCACAGCTTCTTAAAGCGTTTGGAAACCGGTGATTTATCTCGATCATACAAATATAGCAATGCTACTGGAAAAAATGCACAATAAGGAGTCAATATGAAAAATCGAGAAAATATTATAATGACACCTGTATTATATGTAGTGACAAAACAATTAGTTCCGGAAATTTTGACATTAAACATCTACCAATGTCTGGTAGACCTAGAGCAGGGGTCGGCAAACTTATTAGCCAAAGAGCCAAGTATGTACATTACAACGATTAAAAAAAAATTGGGAGCCAAATCTATTAATTTAGCA
>JAGXCT010035337.1:27061-68286 GCA_022495035.1 Philopotamus ludificatus
AATTTGCTAAATATTGCCCGGATTTGGAAATTTACAAACCGTTCAATGGCTTGAAGATATTAATTTTTCACAAGCAGAATTTACTGTAAATAGATAATCAATTCAATGATTAAATGCACGAAATCTATATAAGACATCAGGAATTAATCCGCTATCTAAAGTAGCGATAACTCGGCGATAAATCACAATAACATCCAATTGCTAAATAGATCGCATTAATCCCGCGCAAACATGATAAACGTGATTAGACTCAATGTTATAACAGGTCGTATTCGTGCGAAATGTGGAATTTTCTAAATAAGTGTCGTCGGTCGCGCTATCCCTGGCTATTCTTCGACATTCCGTAACAATGCATCAGGTAGAAATACTGGATATTTCAATACAACGGCGACCATCCACCTTATCCGCATAAAAAATGTGAATAACGCATGCATTCTCTACGGGCGTAAATGTGTCAAAAACGCTCCGGAGGATCGTAAATAACTGTAAATGTAAAGAAACGTTTTGACATTAATGCCAAACGGTGAGATGCATTCATCCCCTCGTATGGCGCGAATCGTCGCGCCGCATAAGAAGTTCGGATACAGAGATTAAAATACATTCAATGGGTAACACGTCTTCATTTCAGTCGCTCGCTACATTTCTACTGTAGACGTCTCAGAAAGCTGGCGAGATGTGTGTAATTACAGCGTTTAGAAGAATGTTAAATAGTCTTCCGAGACAAAAAGGCATGGCGCGGATAATGGCGGAGAGCGCACACACGTGTGTCTTCGGCTCGGAGCTCCGAGGCGAGGAGACACGGCGAGACGATTAATCATTTAGCGAGACAATAGGCCGGTCCTTTGCGGACAAAGGAGGAGGAGGACGGCCAGGGAATGTAGAGGCAAACGGTAGCCGACCATTTGCATAAGACATGGCGGAGGGCAAACAAGCGCGAGCGCACACCAACACACCCGAGAACAAGAACAAGGCGGCCGAGATTTTTTTGATAATTATCTCGGACGTTTAAGAAGAAGGCCCCGGTTTTATCCGGGCGTAATCTTGTCCCCGGCCCGGGCTGCTAGCCCTAAATCTCCGGGGCGGACCTTTGTGGTGCCCTTTATCACCGTCGAGAATCTGTGACAGTCGAGAGGAGCGCGCGTGTTGTACGCATTTACAGCGCCGAGCATCAAAGAGATTTTTATTTCACCAAATATTGTAGCGCAGATAAATGAATCTCCAAAGCGGGCGCGATGTTTATCTCGTGGAGCCGTTGCTGAAACAGCACGATTAACGAGCGCACTAATAACGGAGTCGAAGACGATGGCTGATGCTCCTAGGATTGCGAGACGAACTCGACACCGGGATGTACTAAATCATCATTTAATGCGAAATTTAGAAGGAAATGATATGAAAATAACAATTTAAAAGCAATCTTCTAATAAAGTGCATTCATTTTTCCAAGATTTAGAATTCAGTTGCTTCTGAAAAGTAAGTTTATCTTCGGGATCCGTCATTATTTGCCTTAAAGCGACGTTTGGATAATGTGTGACGAGAAGAGAATGATGCGAAGGATTATACGCCTAGTATGTGATTAGCAATCGTTTCGCTAGCATCTGCCCATCCTCTAGGTCTACAAGATGAACCTCTTGAAGAATTTAAATTCTTTAAGATACAGTCACCCTAATATACGAGCAGATTGTTTGGAGCTTTAAGAAGCTCTACACTAAAGCACTCTTCGAGCGTTGTTTTGGAAATATAACTTGCACATCACTGCCTGCCTTAAGTGCATCAAAAAGACGTGGGTTACCAAGAAAATCCGCACTTCTGCTTACAATGAGCTTTGGTCAGAGAACGTTGTCGAAGGTGACTTTGAGGCGTTTGAGACAGTAACTGTGCCTGTAATCAACGAAATTGTGTCTCTGGCCAAGATCACAGGAGGTGGATAACAATGATATCGACGGGCTTGTTGAAGAGCACAGCCAAGAGCTGACTACCGAAGAGCTGCATAGAGTTTCACGACAAGAAAATGTGTAGGAGAGGTTTGTGAGAGAAGGTGGACATCAAAGCAACAATCTTTATGAGCCGCAAGGTTTTACATCAAACCTAGCCTGGGTGCCGCATGGTTTCATGTAATGATAATCCAAGCTAACATGCACGTGTATCCATCTGTGGTCAAATAGTAGAATTACATTGTGCATCGTTATCAGAAAAAAAAATGCCAAGAGGGGGTATGGCTCTCACGCCAAAAGGCGTGAACGGCTCATAACGCTTGGCTACAAAATCACGCCAAAAGGCGTGACCGGCTCATAGTGTTAATAATAGAGGAAAAGATGAAAATGATTCACACTCCTTAAAATGGAAAAAGCTGGAGATCTGAAGATAGAACTGTTATCTAAGTGCGTACCTAGTCTTATGATCTTCATCATCATAGGCGCAACATCCCTATTGTAAATATGAGGGTCAAGTCGAACTTGACTTGCATTTAAAGTCCAAAGTAGCACCGGTTTGTCAGCATGGCTCTTCTTCGTACGTCCAAATTGGTTTTATTTTTATTTTTTAATAAATGAGTCGAGATAAGTGAATGATGACAAAACTCTATGAAGAAGTGAAGACATTGTGTGTATGGCTTGCAGCACAAATAAGAATAATTATAGAACCAAAAAGAATAGGATATTTATTGGAAATTTGTACGCGGCTGTACAAAAGGTATTAGAATGTAATTGTTTCAAAAATAATGTTTGTGGTGATCGTTTTCTTCATTTTTCTGTCGTATTGATGCTTATTTCAATCCCAGAGATGATTGGCCACGACTTGCGGTGGTCAAACCGTATTTGACCGCAACAGAAATAATGATGATAAACGCGCCGAAGAATTTTCGGATCGAAACACGATCGCATCGTGGACAAACCGTACGCCATTCGATACCCTAGCAAAGATGCAGATAAGGGCGACGCTTGATTAACGTTGCCGACAGATAACCGAGCTATTGATACAAGAATTAAAACTAAATCTTTGGATAAGATTCAGTGCCGCGGGATCTATGCGACGCTTTGTGCTGTGAGAGTAGAAATTATCACTGTTTGTATACACGTTAGTAGATAGCGGCTTCTTTAACGCTGTGTAGACAGTGTCGAGCACAGAGTGTACATTGTCGGCATGAAGAGGATCTCGGTCCTGTGCAAAGTGTGCGGAAACGGCAATCGCCAGATTAATCTATCGTTCAGTGGCTACTGTGTTTTGTAATGGCGATACGTTCCGCGCAATTGTGTGCAGATATCGTCGACGAAACACAAAACCACTGTTCTATTCCGCTCGGCATCATACAAAGTTCACCGTTGCCGAGTGGTGTGTAATTAACAAATTCAAACCAACAACAAGTACTTCTGTATTATGAGCGGCACACTCCAAGATTAGTATAAAAATATTTACACAATATTAGCTCGACTTCTTTTTGAAGAAGCCGTGTTTTTTCGAGGTAATGAATGTTCTTTGGAACCAAAGCGCGAGCCGCCGCGATTATGAAGTGGCTTTTGTTAACCTGGCCGAAGAAACCGGCGACCGTGTGTTCCAAATACGTTCACCTGTTATTCAAATGAATCCCGGTATAAGTTACCGACCGCAGTTGACTCGGGCTGCATTCCCGTCGGGGTGGAAACGAATGGCTTCGAGCGAACAATGTTGTGTGAGGTGCACGATATTCAAATGGACCCGCGGCCGGGACACGAGCATATCTGATCTCAGCACCACTACTTTTACTTTGATTCTGGTGAAACGGAATGCAAATAGACCGCGGCCATTTCGTGCGATTCGCCGATAAGCCGGGTCGATAAATTGGGTTTAGCGGCGATTTATGTATATACCTGTGAGTTCGTCGGCGTCTACGTTTCTCAAAACTAGCACGGCGACAGTTTGGGCGGCTGGAAGGCCCCAAGCGGCGAGCTGCAGCGGAGGACCTCTTCGACTCGACGTCGATCCCGTAGCTCTTCGGATGACGCGGGCTCGCCATGATCCAACCAGTACGACCCACCTAAAAAAAATAAAAAATAGTCATCAATAAATTGTTATAAAATAAAAACCATATTATGTTTAATCATTTGACTGTAGATCGTTGGTACACTTGTCCCTCTTGGACTTAGCACATTTACTTGACTCTCGAAAGGATTTAATGTTCTCGGCAATTTTTTACTTATGTAAAAAAACATGAAAAGATTTTTAAACAAAAATAAGACCGTTATAATGCCCAGCCTCCGTATTCCCCAGGCAAGACGCGATGCCTGCGACGTCTTCCTATTACGAAAGATGAAAAAAAAAACAAGAAAAGAGAACATCTTGCCTATATTGAACATTTTATGTATCATTTGTCAACCACAAGGTTCTCACTCACTGAGGGCATGGGCCTTACCAAACTCTCGCATGGTAGTCGAGGCCAAGGAACCTGAGTCTCACACGTGACGTGAGGGCTCCCTTTTCGTGTCCATATCGCGGGGACCCGAGCCGTCTTGGTATGCGGTTTTTTGTAAAGAGTTTCCCTCTTTTGGCCATTGGACGTATATCTTTTATCATGTTGGTATCGGATTTTACCCTCTCGACTGTGTCCAGGCAAATAGGAGAGAGGTTTGTCTCGGTATTTGTTTGTTCTCTTCTCTAAGTTGTCATCTGCTTATAACGAGTCACAAGTGACAAGTAGCGAGCGACCACACACACACCTATATAGATATACACAGGCATACATATGCACATCTGCCCAAAACGAGTCTCGAGTAGCCGGTAGCAAGTGATTATTAGCCCTGTCGCGCAATAGCAATCCTTACATCATGGGAAAGACCTCATCAGAAAGAAAGAAGAAAGAGGAGCGAAAGTATCGAGACTAGACCGATTATTGGTCAACAGATTAGGGTTTTCCTTCCCAGGGTATACTGGCTCTGTGGTGAGAAATTCGTTAGAGACCAGATTTATTTATGCACACAAGGATGTGTACACCAACATGTACATGTACATATTTTTGCACTGTTTTGTTGGGGTATTTATCAAAGTTCAATTAGGCCCCTAGTCAACTCTATGCAGGGTTATGTTGAAGGTGTATTTAAAGTCAGAGCTTCGAACCGTAACCAAAAAGAAAACCGAAAAAACTGTTTTACCGGCTTTTTAATTGAACCGGAACGAAAATGAAATAGAAAAAATAACGGTTCGAAGTCCTGTTTAACGTTGATAATAAGTCTGGTATGTACCGCATAAAATAGATCACGCACCGCATATTTTTATGCGATAAATACGTTACACAGAAATTCATTAAAAAAATGTTACAAAAAGATTAATTTTATTATTAAAAAAAAATAGGGATATGTTTTATACAGCCGACACTTCTATAGATATAAATCCGTTCTATAGAAGACTAGGCATCGGAAAATCGGAATAAGATTTTTTTTAAATAATCTCAGACTTCGCGCAGCAATGTACTACATATTTAGGAAATATGTGATTCAAACTAGACAATTTAGCGTTTTGTATAAAAAGGCGATTTAGAAAGGGGCACTATAAAAGTGCCGCCTTTAATATGCTAAAAAGTTGATTTAAACTCAAAATTGATCTTAAAAGATTTTAACAAAATTTCTTTAAATCTGAGATATATTATAAAACATTTCGTTTTTCATGTCTTGAATTTTAATTTGGTCTATCCATAATTTATTAGTTTTAAGTTATTCAACTACTTCGTTGCTCTTATAATCCGCCTGGATGCTAATTTCAATGTAGTCTTGGATATCTAGCATCTGGTTGAGCAAGGATGTCGACAATTTCATCACGTGTACCATTTTCAAGTTCTTTACTATTTATAGAATGCACCAAATTAATGATCTTCATATAATTGGTGGTATTGTCTATTCAAATTACTCAATTAATGCATTCTTGTCATAGAGAATGACGCTGAATTTCTGAATTTTTGAAGAAATAATAGTAGAACCCTTTGAAAATCACTGTTATGGATCAATATCACTAGGTGCTGAGAACCACTGGTACGCAGACACTTTCACATCGATCGCGGTGGTCTAGTGATAATTTCTGGTGAACCATATGTCGTGAGCGATTGTATATTTGTGTGTCACACTGTATACTGACACCGGTATGCATTATTTATTTACAAGTGTACCAGCCAGTATAAACAGCCATGGGAGCAGGGCGCCGGAGCTGATGCATATCCGGCGGGGGAGGAACCACCGGCAAACAACACGGTCGACGCTATTGACTTCCAAAAATAAAACAACATCCAGGAGACGTGTCCGTAAACAGAGCAGCTGGAGCTGCTGTCCAAACAGACCGGCGATCCGCAAACGCATCGGCCAATGCCAGCCTCGATTGTTGAGCGTTCGCTGTCATCGGAACGCATCTGCATACGAGACATTTGTTCAAATAAGCGATGAAAAGCTCCAAAGTTTGACCGAGACGACGCAAATTCAGGTGCGACGAGCGAGACGTCGCATCCAGTTCTGCGACGTGTTCCGAGACAACGATTAAAAATACCACAAACATCTGAGTTTCATCATCGTTTAAAAAAAAAGACGAATGCACATGTGACGGTTGTTGAAAATCTTCGACAAAAAAACGCCAGCGGACACAATTGGACCGGTGGATCGTATTCCAAATATTCGTTTTACCGGTTTCCAGAGATAAGTAATCGGAGCCATCCTTCCCCATCAGTCATCTTTGGGTTTGACACAAATCAAACATGCTTCAAGTCAAATCAAATAGTGTAGAACCGGCGTTAACAATATGTAAACAGATGCGAGCAGGACAAATGTTGACGATTACTTGTTGACATACGCCGCATTCCTGTCTCGTCTCTTATTCCCAACCCAAATAGAGGAGCATACGCCACTCCTTGATCGATGTCTTTCTAAACTGTCGTCGATTTACAGAAACTGTGATAATTCTAGTGTAATTCAGCGTATATATATAAATATATATATTTTCGATGGTATCCAATCTGAGGTGTTATCCGTGGGATTTCTTCGATCAATCTTGCGTCGATTCAAAATGGACCGATCGATTATCGCCGCCTGCCATGCAAGAACAGCCGGCCGACCCACTCGATCGTTCAATTTGAGATAAAAACAGGAATTCGGAACCATTGGATCTCAAAAAATATATATTAAAAAAGTACTAAAATCATTCATATGTAGATGTACCCGACCTAAATCTGAAGAAAATGGGAAACAAAAAGTTGAACTATAAGTTCAACTATATGTCTTAAAAGTATTCTTCGCCACTTTGCAAACAATATGCTAGAAGAAACAATAGTTTGGATGAGATTCGGAATGCAGAGGATCCTGTAGTGCTAAAATCAAGCTGATTCGGGTCAAGAATGGTCATAAGATTGCAGACTCACGAAGAACTAGAAAGAATAAATGAACTGTATCCACGACATCATGTGTTATGAATGTCTATCCAATGGGGACACGAAACCATCGAAACCCAGCATCACTAGCAGTCAAAACAGTCAGAAACAACAACGTACAAATTTGCATAAGCAAAGAAGTTCACTGCCAAAAATGATTGTGGAAGTTAAATCCATAGTAAAATCTTCTCATTGGACAGCTTAAAAAAGCTAAACGTAAAAAAGATAAGAATTAAGCCTGTGAAGAGGTTTTATGGAAACAAGTTGAAGGATTAAAGTCACGGCTGTATCTTACACTTAAAGGCAAAATGGATTAATTTTAAGAAAAGATATTTGTGTAGCAATCTTTTCAAATGCTTACGTGTCCGCCGTTCAAATCTAAATTCTTATTGCTTGAAAAAGCTTAGAGAGGAGGGATCAGCTTTCTTTAAACTACAAAATCGTCGATATTATCAAACAAAATCGTCGATAAATCGGTGAGTTAAAAAATTTAATACAGAAACCAGTTAAGAGTAACTTTAGCTCGATGCGTGGATAAAATTATGTTTAATTCTAACATTGTTGACATTTACAGTCCTGCTTTTTCTAATTTTCGCGCTTGATAATTTATTTGTTTTTGGAATAAAAAATACTATGGTTTAGTATTTAATCTTTATTTATTGAACAGTTATAGATGTTCTCATGAATCGAATGAATTCATTCATATCCATATATTTTTTTTTATACACAGCTTCTAGCACGTGTCACTAGCGATGTTTTTATCAAATTGTATCCGCGGCTTATGACTAATTAAATACAGTGGAACCTCTCTTAACGAGCACCTCGCATAACGAGCAAAAACAAGTGAAAAAATTGCTTCCTTAACGAGCGACATTTCGCATAACGAGTGACGCAAAATGGGGAAGTATGACGCACTTGTGTGTATTAAATCGTATTTCACAGCAAGACGTTATGAAGGAGAGTTTGGAGGAAGAGGAAGTAGCAGAAAACAATCTTCTGACGCAATAAGAGAAATGCTGAAAGCATGGGAAACTGTTTCATCGTACATTGAGAAGCATCATCCTAATAAGGAGGTGGCTATGCGTGCTACAAACATATTCAATGATAACGCTGTGTCACATTTTCACCAAATTTAAAAGAGTCGGCTAAAACAAATGTCTCTAGACAGCTTTCTAGTAAAAAAGAATTAATTATTTGTCATAAATTAATAAAAAATAAGCTAGTTTAGATTTTTAAAAATGTGTTTATCCAGGTTGTCATAATCTTTAACAATTTATAAGCATGTAATTTTATTTGAATAAACGTTAAAAAAAATATTTCGCATGGAAGGCATTATTGTGTTTTATACAAACGAGCAAGATTCTGGAACGAATTATGCTCGTTATGAGAGGTTCCACTGTATGTATATAAAAAAAACAACGGATGCGAATAATATTGAGAAACTAAAATCTTTGTCGCCCGCTTTTACAAGAAAAAATATCGTGATGATATGTTGCGCGATTAATTATTGGTAAATAATTCGGGCAATAAAAGCGAAAACAGGATATAACATAATTTATATATGTGATAATAAATGATTTATGACGGCCATTTGTGCAACGAACTGTTGGCAACCAATGTCGTTAAACAGGTAAGGAGCGTCGATCGCAGGTAAATCATCAGCCGATTATCTTTTTACCTGTTAATTAGCACAACAGTGTGACAACCGTGGCATTCTTATCAAAAATTCGCGCGTATGTCATTGATTACAAAAACGCCGGCGTTCAATTAAAGCGGACAGACAACCTGCGCAGTGAGCGGGCAGAATCGCGTTTTCGTGCGCACTGCATAAAAAAATAAATCATAAAATATTCCCCGTACACATGTACGCGCTCGGCTAACGAGATACAAGTTTAGATTGTGGAGTCCATAAACAAATAAACAGATACAAACAGGCGGCTGGGATCCAGGCCCTAGGGTCATTGGTATCGGAATTCCATCGCGAGGGCCCTCGCGTGGGCCAGCAACACCCAAAGACATTTCCGATGTCAAATCACGGACAATTTAATAGCCCCCAGAAGAGCATTAACGACAATCATAATTTATCCGGCCATAAAACACGCCGCGTACATACCATCGAGAGTCCTAATAAAATTGTATGTAAATACCACGGAAGATATTCGAACAACAAACGGCACAAACAGTCATTACAAACAATTCCGATTGAATATCAATTATAAAATACGCTAAGTGGGTCCGAGATTAATCCGCGCGGAATGCGCTATTAATTTTCTATAATCGCGCATAATTGAAAAGTCATCATCATCAATCAAACGATTCCGTAACAGTTTGCATTATACAAACATACATCATTTAAAGATACGATTTTTTTTTTCGGCATAAGGTCATCGCACGCCAAACGAGTATTACATGTCGTTATTGGGAGATGAAAATATTTTTTTTTCTGAGGCTGTGATAATTGTTTATTTATTTACATTATCTATAATCAGGTTTTTGCGGTATGAAATTAAATAATTTGAATATATTGTTGTTGTATCTGTCGGCTCGTATGTTAAACAAGAAACGAGGCGGAGGACGTCTGCGAGCGGTCGAGCACAGCCCCGAGCTGCAGCGAGAGACGACCAGGGCCGAAAAATCGCTGTAGAAAATATTTTTTTAGCGCATGAGGATAACGCTGCTGATTAAACGGATCAATAAATTGGATTAGCTGCTTCTGAATGCGGTGTTAAATTATAAACTGAGATAAGATTAGCGTTTACAATTGCGATAAGCGGGCTCGCGACAACAACCGCAATTATTTGGCATACGCATGTGTGCGTGCGAGATGCGCCACGCGTCATCCAGCTACCCCCACCAGTGCGATACGCAGATTTGCGTTCCGCGTCCCGAGGTAATTGCATCCATTATCGCCGAAGCGTAAGTCAATATTTGAACTGCCATTACATACGCATTATTTCGCGGAATGTCGATTACTCGGCAATAATAAATATATATTTTTTTAATAATACCGCGAGCGGATCGAAACGCCTGGCAACTGGAGGGACTCCGCCATTATGGCGGAGCCAGTTTCACTGCTCGTTACGGAGACCCGAGTACCGAGGAGATAATTGCAGATGAGGGAAGATAAATAAATAATTTAGAATGATTATAGGGCGCAGCGGCCGGAGGAAGTCGAGGCGAACAAGAGGGACGAGATGTGAAAGAGTTAACCGACCGCCTTTCCCAAATATCTCGAGAGCCGTTTCCACGATCGACGACGTCGTCGATCTCTCGGATTGCAAACACACGCCATATGACACTCTAACGTTGCCAATTTTGTTTTTATTTACTTGCTAATGTTTGAGAAACATTGTTACGGTCGGGTATGGTTATCGTCGGATCGAAATCGATCACATGGTAAGTGGATGAATCGGTTCTGTAACGACCGACGGTCGTATCCCTCGGGCGCTTATATGAACAACTATCTGAAAGCAACAGTGATGCCCAACATTTTTCAAAGAAGCAGTTAACCCAATTTTCGGGTTTATCGTAATACGCAGGATGTACAAATACGAATGTCACAATGTTATCAAAAATATTATTTGATAGCTCGAAATGAGTAGGATTATATATCCGAATCGTGGGCGAATTGGATGCCAGTTTTTGCATAAATGCTAATTTTGCAATCGATTACGAAAAAACAGAAAATTTCTAACCCCAAAATTGGAGATAATTAAATTAGACATATTTGTATCAATGCTAAAGAAATTGATGTTATAACAAAAAATAGCAGATCTTTGAGATCTTTAAATGTTTATTAACCCTTTCAGTGCGGGGCGCATGACGTACATGCGCATACAAATTGTGTCCGGGTGCGGCCGCATGACGTACATGCGCGAGATTCTTTAAAACTTTAACTTGTCGTTACATGTAAACTAGACCGAGTTAAGTGATGGTGTTTGTTTTAAAAATCAGCTAACAAACACAGCTATCAATAAATATACAACATATCACAAGAAATTTATAGGAACCATGTAATATGTAAATATGAATAGTAACGATTCAAATCGCGCGTGGTGTCTCATTCAAATCTCCGCAGTAGTATCGGTGATGTATCTTGGCTCAGGGGTTGTTAAGGGTGTTCTACGTACATTATGTTTCACATACACGTGCACAGATGTAATGGTATAAGAAAATTGCATTTCGCATTTTAGATTTTGATTCGCATTCCCATTTTTTCTCACTTAATCTCTGTTTGAGCAATTGATATTTTGTTCGATTTAATATTACGAAAATAGAGCGAATCGAGTTTATTTTTTTAGTTGAGATGGAAGAACATATCGTAATCAACATGTTTGCATAAATCTCATATAGGAAAATGGTCTAATATAGCGGTAAACGGTGAATACAAATTTACCTCACCAAAAAAGTAATTTGGTCCAAAACGGGCGCCGCACTCAGATGCAGAATTGTATTTAGACCCGCCGCATTGAAAGGGTTAATAATGATGTAAAGAAATCACTAGTTGAGTCAGATCCTGAAGAATTATCTTAAAAATAGCACAATTCATTATTCATCAAATAATCAGCCAATTAACCATCCAATCCATCGACAAATCCAATAAAATATATTTTGAATCTATTTGGGATCTTTAAAATTAAATATAAAAAGCGTGAACAAACTTGTCGCTATAGGAGGGTTGACTGTATATACTATTTTTTTAACTTTTTTTTAACACCGGTTCTGGTAAATCACTGTGTTAAACGAAACCGTGTAAAGCGAGACTAACATATCAAAAAATAGTGATAGGTTATTTTTTTAACAGTAAA
This sequence comes from Philopotamus ludificatus, assembly GCA_022495035.1. Lineage (NCBI taxonomy): Eukaryota > Metazoa > Arthropoda > Insecta > Trichoptera > Philopotamidae > Philopotamus > Philopotamus ludificatus. The sequence continues at coordinate 39,242 of JAGXCT010035337.1, forward strand.
TGAAATAAATACATTTTTTTCAACCTGGCACGGAATCCTTGTTAATCGGTTACCGTGCCAACCGAGGACTGGATGGACATATTTTCTTTATATTTTGTGGTAAAAAATCAGACTTGACGTAAAAGTGATACATTTTTTGATTATATTTAAAGCGGCAAACTTTTTTTAAAAAAAATAATATTTTATATTCTTCTATTCGGGGTATAAAGAATTATACCTCGAATCAATTCTTAATGCTAACGAAATTAATTAGAAAAAAATACCATTATAAGATATTTAACAAAAACGGAGAGATTGGTCATGGGAATAAAAGCAGGGCTTCGAACCGTTATTTAAAAAAATATCGGTTTAGTTCCCGAGCAATGCTTCTTATTTTTTTCCATTCCGTATGCAATCTATACCTCGATTTGTGTATTATTTCGTGTAACATTTCTACCGTGTAAATTGTGGGATGCTTATATATAAAATACACAATAACTTTTTGATTCCCCTAGTATTTATTCAGGTTGCGAAACACTGAGTTTCAAAATCAAAGCTGTGTCAACTTAAAAAAACGGATTCAACATATGTGTTATTGATTTTTAATCAAATGATAGATTGAGGTGCAGCTTTATATAACAACGAAACCGATATTATAAAAAAATAGGACGATGGGATTGGACGAACGTGATTTGTTATCTCGTAAACCACAAATATTTTTCAATCGAAAATCGATCCATCATTCAAAAATCAATATTGCCCGATGATATATATATATATATTTTTACGATACATCATAAAAATGTGATAGATTATTATGTATGCAAATTGCAGACGATTTGCGACTCGATGAAACGGCGTCTAACGACATAATTATGCAACATCCAATCCGCGGGCCGCACAACCGACTTCAGGTGACTCTACGAACAATGCCTCGACAAAAAAAATAATTACAAAAATTCCCCGATGACTTGGAAGGATGCTTATTTATATTCATGAGGCATTAATCAAACAGGTTATTATCGGGATGATTTTTTGGGCTGTGGCACCCTGTGTGGCGGCCATGCCTGACCCGAGGACAAGGGCCCTCGCACCTCGCCCCGGGGCCCATCATCTTGTTTGTTTTAACAGAACAACATCCTGACGAGCACACGAACACATTTCACAATCGATTAATATTTTTTCGAATTGAGAAATTACGGCGCTCGTTATCGAATTATCACTAGGAACGCGTTTTAAACCGTATTACATTTTATTACTGTAATTTGAACGCGCACGATAATTTCGCCTATGAGAAAAATTATCGCAAGTGATTGCCAAAATTTTAATACGCCATTTCTGGGCGACTGTACACATCGATAACAAGAAATAATAACGATAATCATATATTGTGTGCACATACATACGCTAGAGACGGATACAGAAGCGTAGAGCTTGTCCGAAATATTTTGGGTAATTTAAAAAAAAATGCATATATTCCCAATAGTATATTAAATAAAAAAAAACTGTTTCTCAAATAACTAAATCCTACATGGCACACTTGCATTTGTAATATTAAAATAATAATTAACATTTATTGTCAGCAATTGTGAAAAAAACAACGATATTCTCTTCTGTTGCCACTGTGTTTTTTCTCGCTAGCATCCGGTACGATGTGCCGAGTACGAATGAAACCGTGCGGCGAGAGCAGCAGTCGGCGGCGATGCTGCGGAGGGACATCGCCGAGTACGCTTGTCATTTACACATTACATTAATTAATAAAAAAAATACATGATTTGATTCATTCTTAGAATAATTCATTTAACAAAAAAAGTCAAGATTAGTAAACGCATATATTTACTTTCAGTCAACAATACCCAACGAATATATTTTTTATATTAAATATAATAAATTAATTTCGAGCAGTGAGCCCATCTCATATTGTTATACAGAATAACATTTTACAAATACAGTGGAACCCCCAATTACACTACCCCGAATTACGCGCTGAGTTGAAATATACGCCGCAAATCCCCCAATTGCGCGGTCGCATTCACATACAGTCAAACGTTGGCTAGCGTCTGTGTATTCAACACGTGCAGGCTATACGCACACAGCCGGACGGCTTCATTCCTCCAATTTACACGACTCCAAATTACACAGTCCCGATTTTAGTGTTAGTGGGGGTTTAACTGATTGGTTCTAATAAGTTTAGGGTAAAATTGAAAGAATAATATGTAATTAGTCAACGCTTTTATGTCGCCGATCTAGGGACGACGCTACAGAAACCCGCCTTATAGAAGACTAAGGGTATACATCGTTTGGGGTTAATGATTTTAATTGTATTTTGTAAAATAATTTCTTTTCGAATATAATATTAAATATATTAGAAAGTGATTACATTGTTTCGTGATGAAAAATATTCCGAAAACCATTATTCCCTTTCAAGATTCCTCCAGCGTTCGCTTTACGAATATCTGCCGCTTCGAAGCATTCGAAAAATAATATGCCGGTCATCCACAAGCTTGTTAATATTAATAAACATTGACCACTTTCGACACAACAGCCATCATTAAATCACCTGGGCGCCCGACTTCGTGGACGAAACCGACGGCTGTATAAGCAGTTTGCCGACATAAAACAGAACGACTTCCATTAAACAGCATGAAATCTCTTGTTATAGAGATGATTGGTTGCCACGTTCCCAGGCGAGCCGGTCTCTTTAGCAACCAAAGGTCGTATGGTCCCATCAGAGAGCCGATGCTAAATCAAATATGTTTTGTATCTGCTGCCGGGGTGATCGAACCAAAATAGAAGAGGCAACAAAAACCACTTGCGAGCGTTTATCTGACACGGTCAAGTACAGCATGGGGCATTCAAATTGAAAATGCCTTTCGTGATTGCCGAGCATAGTTAGTTGCGTGGCCATTGAAAAGTTGGCAATTAAATGTGCGTTCCATCATATCGGATGGATCTGTCAATTGCGGCCGAAATGCGCTAAAAATGTTGGTCACAGCAGTGCGGAGGTTGTCGTCCCGCGGTCAAACGCAACCGCGAATAATAGAAAATTGTTAGATGAGTCAACCCTTTGTCGTCCGCGGCCGTCCTTGGCTCGTCTCGTTAAGAGCTTACCATTTTAATGGACAGGCGGCAATCGGCCGGCAAAGAACATTCGGTAACAAGAAAAGTGACCAGTCACGAAGAGGTCTCGCACGAGTTGGAAGAGAGGCCTGGAACCACTTTATTTTGAGGCACCACCACCACCACCAATATCGGCGAACGAAATTATCCACTCGTCAAGACCAATACACATTTTTTGCCCCTTTAATTTATCAACTCGAGCGATTTTACTTAATTGAACGCAATGCTAATTGGACAACGCTCAGGTGTCGAAGAAACCCGCCGATTCTCAAACCCGCAACAATATTTTTGACAAACAAGATGATGATGACCTTTGAGGGTCAGTGCGGATATTTTGAACGCGTCGAGTATACGCGTCTCCCCGTTCAAACATTACCATAAATATTTCTCATACAGCATCACAATAGACTTTAACAGCGCCATAAACACGATTCGCATAATTCAGAAATTTTAGTGCGACGTTTTACGACAAAATTATATATTTCGACTCTTATATCCAACGTTTAACATCGGCCATAAAGTGAAAAATATTTTTTAAATCCGATCGCTGTTATGCCTACTGGCAATAAAATTATGACTTTAACAGCTTTTCCTGGAAAGCAATGCAAATCGTTGATTTTGCACATGCAAATAAATCATAAATTATACTTTATTTTAAATTATCGACGTGTCTACCGGCAATAAATAATGCATTCGAAGCAATTTGTTATTTATTTTTTAAGTAATTACTGGTTTTAGAAGCCTGTCGACAGACAACATGGCGGAACCGAATTAACGCTGATGAAAACCAGGTGTGTGAAACATGTCTCGAAAATTAATGCTCAATTATATCGGGGGGTTTTAAATCAACGTGGGCATTCGTCCTCGCAATGTAAAATGTGAAACAGGGAAGTATAACCTTTTAATATTGGAATACTAGAGAATAATATTAAAAATAGCCTAAGACCAAGAAGAAATCGCGTATTTTATAAACTGAATTGATTTATTATGTATTACATAATTAAAATAATGTACCTGGAAATGTACATTATTTTAATGAATGAATATATGTATGTCTTTCTTCCTTCTGGGGAATGACCTCTCTTTGAGGAGGCCTTTCCCATGATGAAAGGGTTGCTATTACGCGACAAGGTCAACACTAACTTGCGACTCGTTATAAGCAGATAAGTGAAGAGGAAAAATAATATCGAGATAAACCCCATCCTACTTTCATGGACACAATCGGGAGGGTAACATCCGATACCAACAGGGTAGAACAGGGATTCCCAAAGTGTGAGGTGTCGTCATAGGCGCCGCGAAATATTCAATTAGACAATTCGGCAAATTTGTTGGAATTCCCAATTATCGAAATTTTTGTGCCATCTTTTTGCACTCGCTTTTCTCAAGAATGATAAAAATTGTGTAAAAAAATCTGATGTATTTAAGGAAGCCGTAAACCGAAAAAGATTGGGAACCTCTGGGGTAGAAGATACACGTCCAATGCCAGCAATGGCCAAGAGAGGGAAACTCTCTATGCAAACTATTTTTCTCTTAGTTTGTACTACATAGACCTGAAAAGGTAATACTCGGATGGAGAATATGGAGGTTGTAAAAAACCTTCCATTACAACTCCTGAATTTTATCACAGTTAATTATTGCATGCATTGCCGTGATAATTCTTCATTGGTTTCAAATTAAACCAGAGATTCAACACGTTATCATAGAATTTGGTTTAGAAGCATCATCAAAATTTCCATTGCCTTAAACTTCTAAATCAAAATCGGCATCTACTACCGTTAGCAATTGACAGTAAACTATGTAGATTTATTGGCCTTGCTAGCGTTCAAGTCCTGGTCGTAAAATACCAGCATACATTGTCCGATGTGTCCTTTGTCAGTGACGGATATGGACATTTTACTCCTAACAAAAAAATAAAATTTACTGCACAAGAATAATGTTTCAAACAATAGATTTCTACGAAAAAAAATTGCAGGATTCATTGTGTCTGGAGACAAACGTCGGTTCATGAAATACGCGATTTCTTTCTGGCCCCCGTATTATAAAAGATTTTAAATAGATATACATACATATATTTACATGATAAATCCGGGAGAAACTACTCCTATATACAAAAACAACGATATATCGTTGTTCAACAGTCAAAGGATCAAGTAAAAGATTAAAATGCAATAGCTATGAAGAAGAATAATATTATTCTTTCTTTTTGAGTGTTTAAATCACGATTGTAACCAGTAATATTAAGTTCTTTGGACACATCATTCGTGGACCATGAAGGAAAGTGGATCATGAAGGGAAAAACATTTGATTGTTGTCTTCTTAAGACGATAGTGAATTTATCCTCAGAATAGAATCCTCTAGCGAAAGATGCTTGATGTGAAAGTACACAAACAAATAATTGTCTTGTACTTTTTTTTAATCCTTTTTCTATGCATGTGAGAGGTGGTAAATGACTCCTGCTTCTGAAGGACGACAATATATCGTTAAATAGAGACCGTAAAGCATTCGTCTGAAAAAAATGTCGGAAGGAATGCCCTCCCACGCATGGCAAGCCCCTCCTCCACCTCGCTAGGTGGACTCGCGGCCATATTTTACCTGCGCAACCTGGGCCACGGTAACGCCCAGGTACTACAGCCGAGTGAAGACAGCCACTCGTAAATTGGCTCGTTTATTACAAGATTTATCGCGCATGCCATGGCAGCGGCGAGAAATTCCTCGTCGTTTCTGATAACAACGGCCTCGGCGATCGAGTGGCCGCCGCCACCCCGACTCAACCCAATTTGTACGGCAATTACTCGATGTGCTTTACAGAAACAGCGTCCGCGATATGAAGATGCCCGAGAATAATGAGCGCGGCGCCGATGCAGCAGCAATTTGAAGATGTCACCGACGAAAAAGACGTTTACATCAATCAAAATACGTGTTAAATCGTGGTAAACTTCTCATTAAAATTGATGATTATCGAAAGGCGGAGGTGAATGCATTCGACGAGTCATTTCGACAAAGCAATCATGGTGTCCTGTTTAATGATTCAAACGTCTATGATGAATTATTGTCCAGACATTTCTCAACTTACGACCATTGGAATTTAGGAAGAAAATAAATACACGCATCCCTTGCTTAACACGGAAGATAGGTTCTGCTAGATCACCGTGTTAAACGAAACCGTTTAAGCGAGACTAACAAATGTATGAAAAAGAGAGGATACGTTATTTTTAAAAGTGGCACAAAGAAAATAGGTAGATAGGACTGAAAATTTCATTAAGTTCATTGCGAACATAGAAAAAAGATATTTATTTCAGGTGTACTATTATTGTTTTTTACATTTTAAATGGACAGTTGTCGTCCAGATATACGCTAACCGTTATTCTCGGTAATTCCCGCAGCTGTGCGCACGTCTACAAAGCAAGATTTATTCAAAAAAAATTTTTTTTTCCACAAAACTGAAACCGTGTTAAAGCGAAACCGTGTTAAGCAAGTATCGTGTTAAACGAGGGATAGGTGTAATGGCAAAAACCGTTTTTCTATGTGCGTCAAAATATGATACAGTCGATTGCAAGAATAGTGAAAGATCAGACATTAAATCATTTAACGTGTAATAAAAAATATCTCAGATTTTTCCCTTCATTTGAACTTCATTTCCTTCATTCCTTAAGCTTCATTTCACAAAAAAATAATTGTCAAAAATATAAGCTGGGAAGCGGGCAGCAGCACTCTTCAGTATAAAAATCACTGCGGTGCAGAAGGCAACGGGGAACCATTGCACTAATATTTCCATGAAAACATTGGCTATCGTCTGTGTATTCGACACGTGTCAGGCTTTACCCCCAATAACACTATCCCAACTTACACGGTCCCGATTTTAGTGTTAGTGGGGGGTTAACTGTATACCTATTGCTTATAAATTATGTACAGTGGAACCCCCAATTACACTACTCCGAATTGCGCGCTGAGTTGAAATATTCGCCGCAAATCCCCTAATTGCGCGGTCGCATTCACATACAGTCAAACGTTGGCTAGCATCTCTGTACTCACACGTGCCAGGCTTATACGCACACAGCCGGACGGCTTCACTCCCCCAATTACACAACTCCAAATTACACTGTCCCGATTTTAGTGTTAGTGGGAGTTTAACTGTATATGAAAATATAAATTAAATTTATATTTAGTGTTATGCCGCGTGATGTAGAGCAAAGGCGCTGTTTGGTTGTCAACACTACCAGCGTCGTGTATAGGTTGGATGCGGGGCCGCAGCAGGGTGAAAGGGGGGTTATTTTTTTATATTTTAAAATAAAATAAGAGCGAAATATACTTCGATCGAGATCAAGATTGTTATAAGTCGATCAAAAATCGACTTATAACCATTTCGACTTACGTCGAAACTGGGCAAAACGGAACTCTGTCGTGAGTCGAAAACCGATTATATTTCAAGAACGAGAATATTAGACGCGAATGCGAAAAAACAAATAAGATCTTAGTCATAAAAATATAAATACTTACTACAGAGACAACCTTGCGTTTAATTGGACAATAAATTTAAAATTTAAGCAAATATTTAAAATATTCAGACTAAAAATAAAACAAGGTAATTTACAATATGGCTGGTTTCTATACCGTGATCCTTATATCGGTGCTATATGAGGATTGGGTTATATGGGGCAAACAATTTTGGGTGCCAGATGTGTCCCAATTAAGCGGAATCTACTGTATATTATTATTAGCAATTTGAAGAATGCATTTAATCCTTTCGATGATTAATTTTACGGCATCAGAAATGAAATACATGCCAATAAATCAGACGTGTATAAGCAAACATTAAGCAACATCTTAAGCGGATGCCATTTTTTTTTTGCTAAACATAAATTAACAATAACGAGGTATTTGTCTTCTGTAATAAATCATCGATTTTAAATTTCGACACACCGAATATCTGACCGCAGATTAAATTAATTCATCACAATTCACGGAAATCTATTGCATCATTATGCGATATCGATCGTTATGTTTATTTCAATGTGAAATGATAAGAATAGTTCAATTTTTTATTTAATAAATAAGACAATAGACCAGATATACCCAATGGAGATCTGTGGATAATTGTTAAAAATATGTTAGATTGTACAAATTATTTGAATAATGGCTGGCAACGATATATTTCTTTGAAGAGGACAATAAAATTGAGTCTGAATATAATCAATAATTCGGTCTAGGTCCATCCGCAGATGCTTTTCGAGCTATTTTCAATTAAGCATTAAGAAAAATGATCTGTATGATTCGTAACGGTGAGTAATTATCTACAGCGATCGTTAAATTCGACGATGGCTTCTGCCGCAGCATCAATATCACAGTAAACACATTTCGATTTACAAATCTTTAGACACGGCCATCCGTCAGCGAGGCCTGCGAGGCCCGCGCGCGCAATGTAAATGAGTTTCCAATAACGAGCCACGTTTATCTGGTAGGTGGGTATGTGAAGATGGCGGTAATTCGTCCATTAATCATAACCAAACATCCATCAGTCTTTATCTAAACGTTTCCATCGGCGAAGGCGGTGGTTGGTCGTCGGCCTCAAAGCGCTCTGGCCACGGCAACAAAAAAAGAGAAGCGCTCCGAACATAAACTGTCCATCCGACTCACAACAGAACAGATAATAACAAGACAGAAAACCCATTTAACATATTCAAATTCCACGCGCAGATCAAATGGTGAGACGCCGACTGACTGACGTGCGCCATCTTCCGCCTACAATCGACGCTCTGTTAAATTTTTACATCCAATCAGTGCAGTGCGCCAATGCACAATGGTGGCTCTAACAAATTACGAGTCATAACCATGTACAAGAATGCGCCCCGTGTGTGGACAGCGTCTTGTTTGACATTGCGCACGATTCAATGCTGCGTGGATGCGATGATGATGGCCGTTCGCAACACCATTCTAATCATTTCGATTTAAATTGCTGCAGGTGATAGAATATGATGCGGATGGTAGAAATAATCGTCTCGAATGTAAGTCATCGGATGTCGGATTCGTTACGTGGTATCGGCGAACGTGACATAATGCAACGACTGCAATGAAAATTGATAACATGCTGTTTTTCTAAAGAAGATAAAACCTGTTACCAAATTACTCTGACAAAGATGATTTAATATTCGATATCAATAAATTTTTTCAACATTCATTGTTGACAACAAGTATATTTTTAACCAAGGCGTGTCGATGGGGTCTATTTGGGATCCCACGTTTTTGATTTTTTTCAATTAAGTCTTTCAATAAAAATACCAAACGATATTATATTCTTAACTCTGGTGAAAGGGAGAATGGAGCAAAAACGGTTGAGAAACCCTGCTATAATATTTCTTCGACATCTTGAATATCCATATCGTCAAATCTCTCTCCACCAATACTACGACAAATGTTAATTGTCTTATCGTATTCATGCTCCATTGATTCTCCAGTGACTACAACTTTTTATCCCTACACATTTTTTTGGATATCTCTAAAAAAGTCTAAATAATAAATATTATAAAAAATCATTGATCTTTATTGTCAGCAATTGCGAAAAAAAAATACAACAATATTCGCTTCTGTTGCCACGGGTGCGATGTTTTTTCTGGCTCGCATCCCGTACGATGCGAGTGAAACCGTGCGATTGACACGTGCTGCGAAAGCGGCAGTCGGCGGCGAGTGCTCAATCTGAGACGAGACATCACCGAATGCGCTTTAACCCTTTATAGGGCAAAGGCTGAAATTGGTTAATATATTAACCAGTCGCTTAAGGTCTATATTTCCATGAACGCCCATAGAAATGTCAACCTTGGTAACGTAATATTTTGTCGAGAACGCTTTTTGGTTAATTTATTGTTATTAACAATAAGTATTGTCAATAACAAATAAAAAATAAAAAAAATCCAAAATAATTAATTTGCCCTATAAAGGGTTAAAAATCCAAATCCAAGTATATCGTGAATTACTATTTTTATTCTTAGAATAATCCATTAAAAAAAATGATAAAGAATTCATCAATATCTTGACTTAAAATGCTTGGGGTCTATTTTAGATTATAAATATACCCCTTCAGACGACGCGGTTGGTTTCGAGCCGCCGTGACGGATCGGTTAACATTGACAATGAGTCACTTTTATACTAGTGTATGCCGCATAAAATAGACCACGTAGATTTTTTAAACTCAATTCACTATAAATATAAAGATATATGTTATGCCGAGTTAGGGACCACGCTATAAAAACTCGATTTGTGACTTTTAAAAAAATCGGGTTAGGTTTTTTAATTGTAATTGAACGAAATCAATAAATTTAGCGTTTTGTAGAAAACGGTGATCTAGAATGGGGCACTATAGAAGGTACTGCGGTTTAAATTTATTGCAAATTTCAAGGGATCTCTGATGATAAAGGATAAATGTCGATCGTATAGAGCAGAAGTCGGCAGCTTATTTTATTAGTCTTCGACTTGTAAATCGTGATACCTTGAATGTTTTTCTTCCTTTTAACCCTTTAACGGCTAGAGAAATTACATAATTACGTCCAGTACGCTAATTAATTTGGAAATGTAAAAATATAGCTGAAAATCGGATTTACTCACGAAATCTATAGGTTCTAGATGATCCCATGAATCGAATGAATATAATCCTATTTAAATAACTTTTATATAAAGCCTCATACAAGTGCGCGATGAAGTAGTTGTCACGCCGACGTGACAACGGCGGTTATAGCGAATAATACTGTGAGATAACGACTTAATTCTGACCAAAACTTGTGAATAAAAAAGACAACAAGCTCTGAAAAAAAATAGATTGTATTGTTTTTCAGAACCAAATTTTTAAGATTTAAATAACAGAAAAATTAAATTTCTTTTAAAAAGAAATATAAAATTGATTATTATTTAAATTAATTTATTCCGTCGACCATCCATTGTCATTACTCGAGGTCAGTGATTACGTAGAATCACATATCTTTAAATAATACAATAAGGAAGCAGACGCGATATAGACCACAGAAAGTAAAATAAAATCGAATTTAAAGCGATTTCTGCATTATTTTTTCGAAACTCTATGAAATAATTCAATACAATATTTGCTCATAAATATGAAATCTATGACTAATTGTTGATAACGTAATCAAACCATAATTAGTTAATTAAAAATATGTTGATAAATTATATTGAAAAAATGACACGTAGGGGATATGAGCTCACCGTCGATGGGTGACATTTAAATTGTGTATTTTAATTGAGACACATCCCCCTAACGAAGTACGAGGGGGGGAGGTAGAGGCGATTCGACCGGAACGATGATGGATCCGACACGACGTGCATCCAAATATTTCCCGGAATCGGCTCGGCAGATCTGACGGATGCCCTCGGTCCAATCAGTTGCCGTGAATACTATCTCACGATGCTCATTTTCATCTCGGTCCGTCAATGGCGTCGATAAGTTATTTGTGTGAGCGGCTGGGGAGCCGGCGATGAAGGCGCTGGACGAGACCAGCATAACCAGATCGATTTATCACACGGTCCGGCGGCAATCATAGATGGCGCTGACTGGGGCCGCTTAAAAAATGGGTATACCCATTATTTATTTGTAGTGAAAATATAATTGGATGTGTCGGACCGCGTGACCCGGCCCGGACCAGTTTGGAAACGGTTCCTTTACGAAATTAAACACTACGAACAACACACTAATTAAAAGCTGGCCATCACCCCGACAACGCCGGTAGGTGTACATATATTTTTTTCCTCGTAGATCCATCTACCAGAGGCTAGTAACGAGATTGTTAGAGGCAAAAACACGCACTCTTTGATATGTTTAACGCCGTCACGCCACGTTTTGCAGATTGGCGTATAAATGCTTTTGATAAATGGACGAGCGGAGTTGCGCAAGAACACGAGGAAGAATGCCTAAATAAAGATATCAGTATCTATAGCACATGCACGGTGTGCGCCATCCCGCTCCCACGGCCACAATGAAATTATAATGGATTGTGCAGATCCCGTGATTGACGGGATGTAGGAAGAGACAAGTATCAAAGTTAATTGCGGTATTAAGCAATTAAGAGTTACGATGTAGAACATTCTGTTGGTGAGATTTCTTCATTGCCTTCATTAAATATCATACAAATCTACAATTGTTTCATCGTTTTAAGCAATTAATACGTGAGAGCCTTTATTTTGTTGGTAGGCAGATGTCTTACTCAATCTAAAACGATCATTTAACACTGGATTTGGAGTATTTTTACTCTTGAAAAGGACACCGCAGAACAGCTACAAAAGGGAAGGCTCTCAGGTCATCGCGATATAGTTCTTTCAGGCCTGGAAAGAGATATTGTTGGTGGAAATAATGAATCCAATTGCAAAAAAGATACATCCTCCCCGAACTCTATGTATTATCACTGCATAATACATTAACACGTTGCGGTCCGGGGACTCGAAAACGCGTTCTCGCGGGGTAGCGTAGAAGTACGGGGGACGCGTTTTCGAGTCGGCGCTGATGTTAAACCAAAAATCATTTATATTTCATTGATTGCGTATCAACGTCTGCGTGACCACACTTTGAAAAGTTTCGAACTATTATTTTTTATACATAGAGATAACCTTTCTGAACACAACAAAAAAAATATTGACGTAACTTAAATGTATCAGAGGTTACATCGATTTAACTGAAGTACTTAATTTTTGCTATTTTTTTCGCGAAATCGCAAAACTCGGCGCGGAACCCAGCAAACCGGAACTTGTTAAAAATCATTATGTGCCAAAATATTATCGTTACATGTTGTTATAATAATTAACAAAATTCGAGCAAACAAGATAAATCTTGCCAACCTGACCTTATCTTAGATACGGATATAAGATGATTAACCTAAGCGTGTCTATTTGGGACTCCAATTTTCAGAAACTTTTTGTATTTGTTTAAAAAAGTTTAAAGAATAATCGGGGGCGATGTTTTTTCTCGCTTGCATCTGGTACGTTGTGTCAAGAGCGAGTGAAACGTGCCGCGAGAGTTTGTGTCAATTACGCATATTACGTCATATTAGATTAGGTAAAAAAATCAAAAATATCGAAAAAATATTATGAATAACTACTTTTATTCTTATAATAATCCATTTAAGTAGATATTACTGAAACTGTTTATAGCAGATCTTCTTCAAGAAGAAACATCGAAAATTGGAGAAGAAATTTCAGGTTTTCAAAAGATTTTTGGAATTTATTTGATCATAAAAAGTGTATACTTTTGAAAAAAGTACTCTTCAAAATTAAAGCGAAACTTTATTTTTCACCACGAATATTATAAAATCAAAAATGAGATCTCATCTTACTAATGCCAACCTTGATGATTGTTTACGAATGGTATTATTATCTTACCCTCACTCTCAACTATAAGAAATTAGCATCTCGAATACGCACGCGACTTTAAAAAATTTGGGAAACCCTGGTGAAGAGATATGATATATTGATATGGCTGTATAGTCAGCCTTTCAAAGACAAATGCAGGGATAGTACCTTTCATTCTCGGTACACACTTTACAACCTTAATCCCTCTTACACCCTCAGGTCGTAGTGGCAATGAGAAAACTCGCTCGGATAGAAGCAATGCCACGGTTGATTTTGATTTTCGCTAAGGTTCACTGGCATAAAGAGGGATCCGTTCCTCAGTAAAGCTAGCGAATCAATCTGTACATGGAATACGTAGCTAATTACTGTTGATCTTGGAGTGTTCTGAAGGGCAGAGGCAACTCTAACAATGATGAAATAAAAGCCATAAGAAATCAACATCATAAATGCTCGAGTATTGGTCCATATTTGTTGTCAGTGATTTTAGTGCATCCGTTTGTGGCTCAATAATGTTTATATTTTAATAACTGTTAGTTTACTTTCAGACGTTCCGGAGTTAACATTTCAGTGTTGTTTTTTCCAGGAAATAGATATTTTTTGTATAATATTTCACCCCTCAAACATGTATGACGATCAAGAGAATATTCGAATCCTTTATTATTACAGGAAAGACAAGGACGCAAAAACAACAGATTTACAAATTATGCGGAAATGATGCAGTTAACATTTGCACATGTTTTTCGTGAATAAAAGAAATCTAGAGATTTCGATTTAAAAGATAAAACGAGAGTAGTCGCTATATTGTGTTCGACGATCAAAAATGGTGCTGATTGATAATAATCTACGTTTAACAACGCGTAAGAAGAGGGCGAAGAAGACTTTCAATATCTGACAGAATAACGCGTTGAATAAGATTTATAAAACAATGCATCGGGTGCTGTATCTTCTTGATCGGGCAACAGCAGATCATTGGCACAGAAATACAGTCATTGAAAATTGACGTATAAGAATTTCCGCAATAATATTTTGACATGAAATATATAAATTCATTATCCTCAATAGATAAATACTATTGCATTCTCATCCAATTATGATACAATTAATTTATCTTACAACGATCATAAAAGTCGATCTATAAAATTTTAGAATGGCACTTAAAATAAGATCCCATCAATCTTTGGACGATATATTTTAATGACTTCATCTTGATTACGCCGCCAGGAGCAAAACTATAAAACTAGATCACTCCGTGGTACACGCAGGGGCAGTAAAATGGTCACACTCGGTGTTATCATCGACCGCAATGATGGCCAGGATGGGATTCGACACCGCTTCGGCAATAAAAACGAAATATTGGTGAGAATGGAGCGTTCGATTATTTTTTATTGTTGAAATTCCCTTTTTACACGGTGCGTTGAATCATTTTCATCGTGGTTATAATATGAATCAAACTTGTTTGAGAAAATAAAAAAAGAAACGCTTCAGAAACAAACTGTTCACCTGGACAACGTACACCGGTGCATTTTGATAAAAGTTTCTTTCGTTCTTCTTATTTACATTTTTTCCATCGAGCGCAGACGTTTTTCGGCTTAGTCACGTCACTTATATACAGCGGATCCAATTGGAAGAATATTTAAAAAAAAAATTAACAATTTGCAGACTTAGAATTAAAATAAAATTGAATCGTTTTTAGAGAAATTAGTGTATTATTTTTTTTTTAAATAAAAATGATGCTGGTTGCATTATTGCACAAGCGCATCTTAGGGCTCTACTAAATGGATGGTTTTTTTTCCTGACAGTAATATATCTTGGCAGGATTTTTTTTCCAATATAACCTGAACCAGAAGAGCTGACTTGTGGCGCTCTTCTGGCCCCATGCACCAAAGGGCTCGACATAAATATTTTTCTCAATCACGTGACTGCGATTTAATATCGCAATTCAGTCATTTCAACGCATACAATCGATTGCACAACGATATATAAATAAAACACTAAGATGGCGTCAACTATACCATTTAAAACAAACGCGTCTCGTTTTACTTTTTTATTTTTTATTAATGCAAGATATCGTAGAATTTTTTTATTAGGCTAAAATATATTTTCTACAATGTTAACGAGATGCAACAGACGAAACATCGCAGGTGGGCGGTTGTTGGACCCTCGTCAAAAACCTACAGGCAGACGTCCTTCGCTCCATCCCGCTCGGTCGTTTATACGAAATGGGCCACATGGCCCTCGAAAAATAGTCTAAAATTGGTGATTTTTAATTATACGGTCCCTCCTACCGCCGGAGCATACTCAAATAAATTATAAATAACACGTGCGTCAGTGCTACCAACAAAAACAAGGGTTTTCGTCCCGACCTAGCGTCGATGTCTCTTGTGAAACCGTAAAAAAAAATATAAACACCATTTAATCGCAATAATTAAACGGTGTAAATTCGCAATATTGCAATTATTGTTATTATCGATCGACGATTATTTTTGCGGCATCCCTGCGAATTTATTTGACCTTCGGTTTAATGGGTACGTGTTGGGGAGGCAGCATCTCGTATCGTTAACGATTTATGATCATCCAGATCGTTTTGTGGACCTGAACCTCTTTCATCTTGCAATACAACGCGGGTACAATCGTTCTTTTTTTAAATTCCGTCGAAAATTGAACTTTGGCATCGAAAATATGCAATTTTGACAAGGCGACCGGAAATTTTGTGTGTATACAGATGGTAGCATTTTTTTTTAATATGTTAGCAATTGTAATTATGCTTTAGTTAATCTCATTGAGATACGTCATTTATTTTTTTATCGTCATGTCATTATTTTTTTTATTTTAAGAATTGACAGACATATTTCTACCTTCGTTTCCTTTGCAGACCTAATCTGACAGAATCTACATACATAGATCAATCAAATATATATATATATACATACATATTCAACAGAATTTAATTGAATATTGAAACATGTATGGGGCGCTTTACAATGTTTAGTTTGTTCAAATAATAGACAATCGTAAAGTTTTATACCTGTGCCTCGCTTATCTCTCCGCCTCGACCATTGTGTTTTTGCTGTAGATTTTTTTTATATATGTACATATTATAAAATAGTAGAAAACCTCAAAAGAGAAACATTAATCCACTAATGGTTGCGGGCTGGAAAGGTGCAGATTATCTCTCATATTTACAACAAAATCCATTACGCTGTGGAATATTTTAGTGAGGTTAAAATTGGAAATCTAACATTTACACGGTTGCAGACACGTTCTTTTGACAATGCCTTCTTCGGCTTGTGCAACACCGTATTCGACCGCAAGTTCGATGTATTTAATGTTAGGGTTTGCATAGAGACTTTTTTGTTTAGCACGTCTCGAAAAAAAAAATATGGAACCACTCAAATTTCTATAACCCGTTGGTAACATGACTACAGCACAATTGGGCACTCAAGTAAATATGTACATACTCCATTAAAAACAGAACTCGAAAAAGTGCCTCGACTACTTGAAAACGAGAAAAAAAGCGCACACAGTACCAATTTATGATGTTCGAACTCGAATAAAGAAATGAAATAAAAACTGCATAGTCCATCCAAGAAGCAAATGGCATTGCAGATTGATAATAATAAAAAAAATGTTGAAATAATTTCGTATGCGGAATGTTTCGCGAGTGAATCTGCAATCCGATCCAAACCGCCGCCTCGCCATCCGCGTCTTCCGTCCAATCAATCAATCTCGGAGCCCCGTGTATAATTAAAGTGCAATACCATCGCGGGCTTTAGCTATAATCAGCCTCTCTGACGAATAATAAACGGGCGAGTTGATAGACATGTCGTGAATAGATACGAATGGAAAAAATACATATTTTGTACGAGAGCCTGTTCTTCTAAAAGGGCATCAGGCACCTGTCACTCGAGATGGAATAACGAGAAGTACACGTGTAGCTCTTCCATATTTGGCGACCGGACTAGGCTCGGGCATGACCGGCATCCTTTGTGAGTCGACGCACCCAATCCAAATCGCGGCTATGAGAGTTTATAACAAATATAAACTGGCGTTGATCTCAAGTCAGGCCATGGTAACAGAAGAGTGGGTCTTGAGTGAACAATTTAGACTCAAATTTTAGGTACAAATCTACAATGGAATGTAATTCAAACGATAGTACAGATAAAAAACAATAGTTTCAGAAATAAAGACTACTTAGGTTCGTTAAATGAACATATTTAAAATGTTTATTTACAGTAAACCCCCCTATAACGTCGAGATAGGTTCCACGTTATAGGGGGGTAATTTTATTTTTTGATTTGAAGGCGATCAGTGCATCAAACATTTTAATTTTTCTTTTTTTTTTTTACTTGTGTACCAGCGCAAATTACTTGACTCGCGCGATGAGCGATATCCTTTCGTATTTTAGCTGACGTAATCTTCCCACAACTTGCGGGCAGGGAAGATCAACGCAACATTTTATTAGTTAATTTTATAAAATTATAAAATATTTTTATGAAAATTCTATTTAGCGTTTTAAAATATGTACGTTATAGGAAAAAACTACCGCAAACGTTATAGGGGGGGGACGTTATAGGAATGTACGTTATAGGGGGGTTTACTGTATTTATATATTGCATTCAATTAAATTGGCGAAATATTCGTCAGTTAACCTACCAGTGTCGATGTTATTTATTATACCAAGTTTTTGATTTTTCTCGAAAAATTCTTTTAACACATAGAGGTCCGGGCGCACATATATGTGCGTCTCAAAAACTTAACACAGGAGTCCGGGCGTACACAGATATGTGCGTTTCGCAGAACGCAACTTCATACAAAAAAAATGTCCACTTCACATGGATATTGGACATTTTTTTTGTATTGTTCTGAGAAAACCGCCCGGCTCCCGGGCCAGGTATGTTACAGGTCTTTGCGGACTCCTATGTCTATAAATCCTAAATGTCAAAAATCTTATTGTATTTGTCTAAAAAAGTCTAAAGAATAAATATCATAAATAGTCATTGTCTTTTATTGTTTGCAATTGCGTATAAATAAATAAAAACAACATTATTCGTTACTGTTACGGGCGCTATGTTTTTTTTTTTTCGCTCGCATCCGGTACGATTTGCCGAGTGCGGGTGAAACGTGCGATTGATAGTAAAAAAAAATCAAATATCAACCAAATTATGAAGAATATCATGAATAACTATTTTTATTTATAAAATAATCTATGCTTGGGGTATCTGAAATACCCCCTTCGGACGACGCGGTTGTTTTCGATCAGCCGCCGTGACGGATAGGTCAATCCAAAGATGAACCAAATAGCTGATAAACAATTCCGAACACCGAAAAGAGTGATCGTCTACGAAGCAACTCGGATATTGACAGAAAAGCAAAAACTTGGCAAAGACAGCACAAAAAAAAACAACTTGGACAACTAATTTCGTGTCAAAAAAAAAAGGAACAAGAGGAAATCATAGCTGTTTTAATCGCTCATAAACGCAGGAGAATCAAATGAGAGTACGATTCGTTGATACACTCAAACTCACACATAATTTTCATCTCACGTTACAGATGTTACAATGAAACATCGCATTTAAATGGTAAATAATGAAGCCAAACAAAATAGAGAATTGTACGAATCAATTGTGAGATGCAATGGTAAAAATATCTGGTTATCTGCAAACCATTGCAGATTGCAGAAAATCATCATAAATCAATTGAGACACAATGCATTTAAAAAAAATATATAATTTTTACAACACTGATAAAAATAAATAGCGTACAATTATTAACAACTGCAAAAACGTAAAGATTTCCGTCAAAGTTATAAATAAATGAAACTGAAATATGTTTCCGCAATTCGTGTAAACTATTTTGATAAATCTACATAAATATGTCGACGGATATATAAAATTATGTTTCGGGACGAAAAAATAACATGTTTATTACAATAGTTGGTAATAAAGAAAATTCCACATTTTTAAACCGTAAATATTGAACAAGAGAGCGATCCTTATGTAAAGGACATTATTGTCCACATTCTACCTGAGCAGGACCAAAATTTAACACAATACACCTGTCCCACCTGTACGCCAAACAGGCACTCGAGCAAGCCAACCTAAACACGAAGGTGGTTCCCCAATTATATTTAAAATACATAAAATAATCTGTTTATTCTGTAATTGATTCGGAGGGATTCTTGTCCCTAACAAAAAAAAAACTGGAGCTAAATAAGAGACGCATTTCTTATCCGCCGGAAACAGAAGCATCGAAGCGTTGATTATTTATA
Source organism: Philopotamus ludificatus (assembly GCA_022495035.1). Taxonomy (NCBI): domain Eukaryota; kingdom Metazoa; phylum Arthropoda; class Insecta; order Trichoptera; family Philopotamidae; genus Philopotamus; species Philopotamus ludificatus. The sequence continues at coordinate 58,950 of JAGXCT010035337.1, forward strand.
GAGGCGTGTTTGAAAATGATCGTATTATGCAAATATCACGAGAGCAGATGTCCTGAATTTATCATCACAACGCTGAAAATAATTTTTACAACCTGAAACGCATGTGAACACCGACGTCCGTTCATTATTCACGACACGGGGATAATTGAAACAGATTGATTTTTTTATTTATTATTATTTAGAGTAGGGGGAAACGTTAAATACTGGCATATGTTACTGTAACCGCAGATTACAGCAGGGGGAGAGTATGACGGCATCATTAAATAATTTCATGGTGAATAACAATTGGAATCGAAGGCGTTATCGATGGGGTGACCACGCTTTCATCGCCATTATCTATTGCCGTATTGAAGACGATTGATAAACGTTGTGGCATATGGCAGCGGTTCCATCACAGATTGCTAATCTATCCACGACACTCATACTACGATCCGCTTATCTCTGTTTATTCAATGATAATCGTATCGCCAGAATCTACCGGTTGCAACACTTAACGGTAAGCTATACATTTTCGGGTGATTACATAAACCAGACAGAAATATGACAGTTTAAAGAATCCCTCGCCAAAAAAATGCAGCTATTTTATTTTTATTTGAAGTTGATTGAAGAAGAAATACTGTTGATTAAATTAAGATTGAAAAATTATCTGTTGACTATGTTAAAGAAAATGTAAAATTAATTAACACGATAAGAAATAATGCTGAATGTCTACAATAGACCGGTGACTTGAAGTACTAAATATTGATACGAATATCGAAAGTTTCAGAGATTCTAATTCCAGATTCCAGAACAATCTATTGCTCGATTTTGATCTGTTGATAATGACAATTTTGAACCAATCCGAAAGAAAAAAGTCACATTAGCGAGGAGGCAATACACATCCCTCGCTTAACACGGTTTCAGTTTTATAGAAAGAAAAAAAAACGATTAAATCTTGCTTTGTAGACGTGCGCACAGCTGCGGGAATTTCCAAGAATAAGGTTAGGGTATATCTGAACGACAACTGTCCATTTTAAATGTAAAACAAAATAGTACACCTGAAATAAATAGAACAATACATCAGCTATTTAGTCTCTCGTTGTCCACTCTGTTGATCACTCATTAAGTCAGAGCAGCTGATAAAATATGTGTTGATAACCTATCCTCTCTCTTTTTCATACATTTGTTAGTCTCGTTTAACACGGTGATCTAGCAGAACCTACCTTCCGTGTCAATAGAGGGATGGGTGTACTTGTTTTTAATACGAGGTATTCAAAACAATTTAAGCCAAATTGTTATTTTTTTGTTGTTGCTGCGATGCTTATCTTTTAACCAGCTTGACATAGTCAAGAACGCACGATCATGTTTAGAGACTCATCAAAAATTCTCGAGAAATTACAAATTTTTAACCTATTTATAAATTGCATATTAAATTAGTTTGATTAATTCTGTTGTAAGAATTACAAAACTTCAATTAAATATCAAGTTGAAGATAAATATGGTTATAGAAATTGACGCACAGCTTAGAAGAATAATTAGAGTAAACCCTCCTATAGCGCTCCCTGCTATAGTGCGGTTTTTTACACCGAGTGTGACAGCTGTTTTCTGCAAAACTTTAAGATCATATTCTGTTGTGATTAATAGATCGATTAATCATAAAAAAATATGTCTATCTTCTCTAGTTATGAACCAAATTGTAACTACAATTTTTTTTAATATATTATAAACTTTACATGCTTTTAAACCATTATTATTTTATTAATTAATATATGTAATACTTAATTAAATCTAGAGAAGCTGATTACGAATAGAGAACTATGGAAATTACTATGGAAAATAGACCCCAAGCATTTCAAGGTTTTTGAGATTGAGAAAAAACATCGCGACCGTAAATATTATTGTTTTCATTTTTTTTTCGTAATTGCGGACAAAATGATAATGTTTAATATTTATTCTTTAGACTTTTTAGACAAATACCAATAGGATTATTATTAAAAGAGTTAAAAAAAATCAAAAACCCCTAACCCCAAATTTTGTATGGGTGCCTAATCTTCTTTAGCGTGATCTCGATATATGCGCTATAGGAGACTGGAAAATTAACAGATAATCTCAAACTCAAACTAAAAACGGATTGAGATTCAATTGTAACCCTTTCCACTCTGTCAACTTTTATTCGAATCTATGAGTTACTCTCATTATATTTTTTTAATCGATTGAATGACTGTATGGCCGAGATTTTGACAATATTGAGGAGACAAAGACAACATCGCTGAAGACGCCATACCGAAAATTGCATTTCAGAAGTGCTTTGATGATTAGAAAAAGAGCGCTGGCATAAGTGTATAAAAACAATATTGGTAATTGTAGATTTTGGGGAACTTATCTTCCGTTTCCGTATGCTTTCTATACCTCGATCTGTGGGTTATATTGTGGTACCTATCTACTGCGTATGCATATGTATATGGCATCTCAATAAATTCAGCAGTGCACGGAATGAGCATACATTGTTTATGTACAAGCGAACGTATAAATAGAAACTCTTGAAGGAAGAGCCGTTATTTTGGGAGCGGACGCTGGATATTTTACACGAAAATTGATTATGTTACCGTAAATATTTGGATTTATTGAAGCTTGTTATATGTTGTATACAAATATTTTCGTATTCCATTGTGCATGGTAAATGTTTCTCGACGTTATCGACTTCCGCGAGCGCTCCTCGTGAGTGAAAATTTTGTTCTCGAGCGGTCGGCCTCGAAGATCCGATCGTTTAGCGCTGTAAGTTACTTCGGAGCGTGCTTCATAAAGTCGGTATGATATTCTCGGCACCGCACGCTGCGCTGATACCATCGACTGCATCTCCGAGTGCAATGAATAAAAATCATTTTATCACCGGGCACCTCGAGAGCCGAGAAGCGCGGCGGGGTCGAGTTGTGGCAACAAAACAAATGAGACGGGACCCCGGCGTCGGACACCTCGGCCCAACCGCCAATAAATAAGCTTAGGTATTGGACCTTCGTGTCGCAAAACTGCGTCGGTATTCCACTAACGAGCCGATGCAGATCTCGCGCTCAACAGGATGCGCAATGCGGCGACCATCTGGACGACGATCGCAAATCCGTCGCCATTAGATCGCATTATCGCACCTATGCGAGTGACAAACGAGGCATCGATCTCATCGAGGCGATGGAGAATCGTTTTTATGATCGTGTAACGAAGCAGGTTCAAGACTTGAGTCATCGATGGCCAACATATGGCTCATGCGCCAAACGTGGCGCATATGGAGATTATAAGTGGCGCATTTCAACAAGAGGATCAGACATATTTGAAAAAGTGACATAATGTGTACTGACGGAACGATTTTTTTAAAACGTCTTGTACTGAAATATCACTGCATTATACACCCAGTCGCACAGTGTGAAATGACTTTAAATATGCAGTATGTTATGGTACCGGTTGTGAAATTTGTGAATAAAATTAGAGCAAGACGAAGTCAACAGACGAGAACTCAGAGAATAATGTAGGTTGTTAACTTGGTGAATATATCCTCCATTGTGCGGTGCGCTGGGTTAATAGAAGACAGTTCTGAGTAGCGTTTGAAACATTGAAAAATGCTGTTTATAATTTTTTAGAACAGGAAAATGAACTACTTGATGAAAATACACCCATCCCTCACTTAACACGGTTTCAGGTTTATTGAAAAAAAAAATTCGATTAAATCTTGTTTTGTAGACGTTCGCACAACTGCGGGAATTTCCATGAATAACGGTTAGGGTATATCAGGACGACAACTGTCCATTTTAAATGTAAAAAAAATAGTACACCTGAAATAAATAGTACGCAGGAACAATGCAATGACGTTTAAATTATCGTTGCCCACTCTGTTGATCACTCGTTAAGTCAGAGCAGCTGATAAAATATTTGTTGATAACCTATCCTCTCTTTTTCATACATTTGTTAGTCTCGCTTAACACGGAAGATAGGTTCTGCTAGATCACACGGTGATCTAGCAGAACCTATCTTCCGTGTTAAGCGAGGGATGGGTGTACCTTATTATTAGATTTGACATTTTTAGTTGATGATACTGGCCATCTCAATGATTTTGTATTCGAAACTACAGGCAATTATTCATATTGAAAAAATCATGCTATTGCATGAATTAGCTGAAGAAAAAAATTTCATGAATTAGCTGAATAAAAAAACTATATGCTCGCATTTATAAACAATATAATTATATATATATAATATAGGTGCCTAATAATTTACAAATTGAACTTATTCATTTAAAGACATATTCATTGTTAACCGATTCGTTACAGAGGCTCGTAACCAACCGCGTCGACCGAAGGGAGTCTATTTATAATGAAAAATAGACCCCAAGCATTTCATATGATTAATTGCAGGCGATTTGATGATCATTTCGTTGCGATTTTTATTCGAATACTCTTTTGAGATGAAGAATATCCCCTTCCCCAAGACTAGCGATAATAGAAGAAGTGTGTCCGCACGAAGAACATTTGCAGAGTTGCATGCTGATGCAGAAACCACGGGAAATATTTGTGCTATTTATGGTGACATATTATATGTCGGGAAATAAACCTGAAAGAGGACAGCGTAATCAAGTGAATAACGTGGCTTTTGAAAACAGAAATAGAACCAATTCAACGATGACTATCGGCGAATTATCTAATAAGATGAGCATATCCTGGTCTACTGCTTAACCCTTCATAGGGCAAATTAATTATTTTGGATTTTTTTAATTTTGTATTGTTATTGACAATACTTATACTTTTCGACAACATATTACGGTACTAAGGTTGACATTTCTATGGGCGCTCATGGAATTATAGACCTTAAAGCGACTGGTTAATATATTAACCAATTTCAGCCTTTGCCCTATAAAGGGTTAACGATGTCTAAAAAAAAAATAGGAAAAATTCAAAGATATGGTGTATAAGTCCTGCACGATTTGTCTGACAGCAACAACATGGAACGTCTCAATATAAGCAGATTATAGCAAGAAAAAGAGCAATACCGTCCGTTTCTTCGATATTAAATTAATGGAGATGAGAAATGGGGGTTCTATTCAAAACTGATGAAGGAAAGCCGTAGTTAACAGTCGGACAAAAAGCAATTCCAACCCCAAAAGCCGAACTCCATCCAAAAAAAATATGGCGAAAGACGCCAAATCTAGTGAAAAACTGTAAAATAATCCTGATACAAAAAATTAGCGACTTCGGTTATTTTATCCATAATATTTATCAGATCTGGCACTTTCGGATTACCATTACCATCTGTTGATAGAATATTTGTTGGAAAAAAAAAACAGGGAACGAGTTAGGATCGGCTCTTTCCGAGTATTTTGATTCAAAACCACGCGAATTTTATAAAAAAAAATGGATTTATGATTTAATAAATGGATGGCAGAAATTCAAAGATAATAATGGAAATTATTGAGTATGAATAAACGGTTGGCCATCGCCGACCTAAGTGGTTGATTGCGCTTCGGAAAAACATCGCGTCGAAATGGGGTGTAATTGGCCCATCCCATTACCGCGAACGGCGCGAGATCACCGCGTTCGACTGATTTAGAAAATAAATAAGATGAAAAAAAAAATGTAAAAATTTCTATTTATTCACACGCGACAATGCCTTTCGGAAAATATTCAGCCCGCCATAAATAACGACGCATACAAATAAGCTCAGGTATTGAACAACAAAAAAAATAACACAAACGCGGACGGACAATGTGAAAAGTCATTGGAACAAAATGCTTTTGCCAAATTATCTTTGCTTGTTAACAAGAAAATATTGCCGGCAATAAATTACCCGCCGGCTTTGTCCTCCGGTCGGACCCGGCTCTTATAATGCACGAAAAATATTGCATTATGTTAAATAAAAAAATATATGTCCTCTTACCAGACTGAGGCTGCCATCCCGAAGTAGTACAGCAGCAGGAATACGACGGCACAATTCGGATTGGCGAGTCCATCTTGAGATAAAACGGTCCTCGTAGGGCTTTGGGCGTCGTGGGTGCAAGCGACGGCCGCGTGTCCAGCAGCTGCGCGAACTCCCCATCCGACTGCAGCCAGATTGTGACAAAGAGCCAACACCACGAGAGGACGCTCTTCGGGAGGGACGCCTTGCCCCCGAGCGGCTCCCACCAGGAACGTCAAAACGGCGGCCAGCGTCGCCAGAAAGCAGAGGAAAGCCCAAATGGACAGCCAAACCTCGGCAAGATTCTTATCGGATCCGTCGTACAACACTTCTGCGTCGCAATACTGAGCGCATCTCCCGGATCTATTCAAATATATATAGTTGGTAGACTTGGAATACTTCTGACATGCCAGATTCGGATTGCCGAACGTCGGATTGATTTTGACGGGCACAGCAGACGCCGGATGGACGTTCGACGATGTCAACTCCCCCGGTCCTTCCATGCACATGTGTTCGTGATTGTTTTCGGCCGGAAACTGCGTACAATTGAATTCCGCGGGCCACGGAAATCCGAATTCCCGCAGAATAGGAAAGCACCTCGCGTAGACGCTCTCGCAGAGTCCTCTGCAAGGACCGATCGGCAGCGCCACCTTATCAGTGCACATGGGCACGTACACAGAACACAAAAACAGATGCAATTGCGACGAGCATCCGTACTGCAGCAGCGGAGAGAACGTCTGCATGGTGACGTCCGCGTCCGTTTGCATCGTGTGCCTGGCCAAGTTCGGCATCCCCGTCACGTTGTATCCGATGTTCTTGCACATCTCCACCCTGATGGGCTCGCATGTCCTCAGCGACGGATCCCCGACACACGCAGACACCCCCCACAGTAGAAAGACGAGCGCGCAGAGCTTCATCTCGCAAGTTTTTATTTAGACACACGGATGTCCATATGTAAATAAATCACATGTTTCATCTCGCGACGGAATGCGACCCGTCCACCGGCGAAAAACGTCAACGAAGCGACGGATTATTAAAGACGATATCCGAATACGTGCACAATACCGAAGACGCGACGGGAGAAGCGGTAGCGGCGATGCAGTTTTGACAAGATGGGTGATCTGTCAAGAGACGAGCGCGCGCGACAACCTTCCCCGCGCACGTTTCTCCGTCGACTAGATTTACATTTGAATTTGGAGCGGGAGATGCACTCGGAAGCTCTCGGCAAACCTCGCTCGTGAGCGCACAACAAACGCGACCCATACACTATCCACATTTAATAATATAATTTAAAAAAAAAAGCATTTAATAAAATCTATACAAATAATAAATCCGTTAATAGGAATGTGAATTATTCGTATTTATTTATTTGTGTTTAATTAATGAGATATTGCGCAAGCGACGCGTGCTTTTTGTATTGTCGACGGTGTGTTACAACGAGTTTCTTGTTATAGAAAGAGACGGAAAACCAGTTAATTTTATTTTAACAAGATCACGACGTGACCCACCCCCACCGCCGCAAAGGCATTTGCATATAATAATTGAGAACCGTTTTATAACACGTGATAAACTATCGTCTTGGCGAAAATTATCATTTTATCGGCGATTAACAGCGCAAAATACGTTCATGTCAACATTTGTAATGCTATTTATTTTTATATATTAATAATTAATTGTATTTTATTTAATAAAATACCATTATTGATTTAAAAAAAAAGAATAATTAAAATATATTCAGTAATTTTTTTCATCAATCTCGAATCTATGTAGAATACATTCGATTGTTTTATAATTAAAGATATTAATTATAAAATTGCAATATTTTATTCTAAATGGTGATTTAGATTTGTTAATTTATCAAATCAAATAATATTTTGAATAGATTTACTGCCATCTTTTGGTTGGATTGCATACTCATAATTATTCTATACATTTTATCAATTTTAACCTTTTCCACTCTAGATATTTTTCTTCAAAACCAATTAGCTACTCTGGATAAAAATAAATTACGAATATGTAAAAAAAAATTGTGAAGCGATTACATATTATTATATTTTTATATAAGATATTAATCCACTTTCCCTCATTTCTGAGAATCGTGACCATGTGCATGATTCCCCTTATGGAGGACCATGGACATGGTTTTCAGTTCCTTAGTTTTGGCACACTGTCTGGGAATACTGGAATGAAATTTTGGTTCACTTTGATAAAAATATTTGCTTATTTGTTGCTTAAATAAAAATATTTATATTCATATTTTTTATTATGATAACAATTATAAATTATGCATATAATAGGAAATATTTGCATTCATTTTCTATCAGTACCGCAAAAAATCAAATCCCTATACTTCTTTTGTTTATGAATCGCTATCAGATGTAGATTGACGTGATTTAATCGCTGCTCTGGACTTCCAACCAGTTGAATAACTAGTCTATCTACAAATTGCACATGTCAGTGGTTTTAGTTTCTTTTTATCTTATTTTTTATAGGTTTTAATAATCAAAAGGTCCCAAACAATTGGTTAAAATATCTGTCTCTACTATTCTATCACCGATAGTAAAATTAATAATTTTTTGTGCAAAATTATTAGACAAAGGGTACGTTTTTTTTTGACAAATTTGAAGTTCTTGATGACGTGGGATTAATCAATGTTGAATTCTCTTCATCGCTAGAGTATGCACATTTTTTTAGTTTGTGAGGGATGATTTCACATCCACTATCTGTTTCATTCCCAATTGTCCGCTAATGTCTATATCATCACTATTTCCATATTTTTTTACAATTCTGAATGAATGTGCCTAATAATAATTAATAATCATTCGTTAACTTTCACAATCATCACTATTATATATAACATTATCAAACGTAAAAGGGCCATCATAATTAATATATAAATAATCTAAGACTAACAAAATGGTATAGAAGTATTTTACATTAAACAAATAATATAAATGTGGCCCAAATCCCAAGGTACAGAAATCAAATTAAATAACTAATAGTATTTAACTTCGGTTATCTGGTAAATGATTCCGTTTAAATGCGACAGTAAATTTTAGAATTGAAATAAACATTTGTGATTTAATTATTTTGAGATAAATATTGAAATTATAAAAACGATCAGATCAATATATCTGTGCAGCATATTACAAGATTATTTAGTAGGTAACGAAGGAAGCGCAAAAAAAAGCCAAGCACTTAAAGATTTTTTTTAAACCTAGTTCGCCTTTTTCAAAATTGATTTATACACATACTTTTATCCGATCGTAAAAGGTTATTGTAATTTTAACACAGCCGTGCCGATGGGGTCTATTTGGCACCCCAAGTTCTGGATTTTTCTCAAATAACTCTTTTAATACATTGTTGTCAGGAAACGTAGTACTACGTTTTTTACTCTCTGGTGGTGGATGCCGGGCAACGTAAT
>JAGXCT010035338.1:0-33418 GCA_022495035.1 Philopotamus ludificatus
ATAAAATTTAAAAAAATACTTAACAAATTGTTTATTAAAACAAATATTAATGCAATAATACAATAGTCGGGTCATCTTTGCTAAGTTACAACAAAGTGATGATTTCAAGGCATGTGTTTTTAACGCCATTTACACAAATCAAACTAAATAAAACTAGAACATTCTCACGATATTGAAAAATTGAATTTATGGAATTGTAAATATTAAATAAAAAACGAAATTCTGACTATTAAATATTTTTTTTGTTAAAATATTTGAATTAAATATAAAATTTATTCAAACAATAAATACCTAAACAACAAAACAAATATGATAGAAAATGTAAAACTGATTCTATCAGCAGAATTCTTTACAATCCATTTATTGAATTTGGCCACTTCCATATAAACGCCCGGGGCTTGCAATCTACCGCAACCAGCTCCAAATGACACAACTCCCGTTACTTCCGAATTACACACTAATGGTCCTCCAGAATCTCCCTATAATAACACCAAACAATCAATTAAAATGAATATATTGAAATATTAATATAAAAAGCCGATTTGACCCAAGGAACAAAATCAAATGTTTACCGATTTGAATCCTTTTTTAAAAAATTAATAGAATTAATTTAGAATTAATTAGAATAACTAACCTGACATGAATCTTTTAAGTGTTCTCCAGCACATAACATATTGTTGGTGATATCAACACCATATTGTGATTTGTAATAACTCTTGCAAGATGAAAAATCACGAATAGGCACACGGACACTCATTAAAACACTTGATGGTTGAGATGAGTTCTATAAAAGTAACACATTCACAATTAAAGTATATTTTTTACATATAACATTTTACTATCATATGACTTTCCTTGTTACAGGTGAATATTATTATAAATATTTCATATTGATAAATTATCATTTATGAGATGATGTAATTGTGTTTTTTTAATAAAAATATTAATTATTTTAAGTAAAACCAACCTCTGCTAAAACACCCCAACCACTTACGACACAATTTTCATTAGTATTAGTTGATCTGGTACGCATTGGTATAGAACGAATGGATGTAGACTCATTAAAGCTAGTTGCCAACTAAAACATCAATACCATAGTTAATAAAGAATGGTGTCAAATGTTATTTTAAAAATAAGGTTTACAAACTTTCAAGAGGGCTACATCGTTGTCATTTCTGTTTTGGTTCGTTGAATATGATTTATGCGCTGTTACTTTTATGACTTGCCGCGTATTTAAAAGTGGAGGATTCGGATTCAAAGTCGGTATTCCGGCTACCACTTTTAACTCATGTGGTTTTGCAAGTTGAAATTTACCACTAAAATAATAATTAATAATTAAAATTTGTAAATAATAAAAAACAATAATTTAATCTATGGACCGACCATCACCCACATCGACTAGTTTCGGAAAATGCACGGGCAATAATTTGCAAACGACACCAAGAGCGGGTGAAACATTTGCACGCATCATCTCGCTACAGGATTAGATATAAATATCGATATCTTTTATGCTCACACCAAATCCCATCTCACAGCCATGCCAAAAACACATTTCTAAATGCTCATTAAAATCTCATCCCACAATCCCGACTGAAGCAACGCTCGTCGGACATACGCTCAATAATGAAGGACCAATACACCTCATCAAATCCGCATACTGTATCAACTTTCAATCATTAAAAAAACAGATAATATCATATGGAATTAGATATTACACCTGAGCCACTCCGGTACCAATCCTCTACAAAAGTAACTAAATGTTACACTCTAAAATTGATAAGCAAATATTAAGTAGGGTGTCTTGTTGAAATTCGTTTTGATCCATTATTTGGATTATGGCATATGTCTGCTAAGACTATTATTATAAAGAACTGATCTATACCTAGTTCAGTTCAATCAAATTATTTTGTGATTTAACCTATATTTTTGCAAAATCAAATGACCCAACGTTAAAATATATTACTTTGTTAATGGAATGTAAATACAGTGAGCAGCAGTAAGTACAAGATCCAGTTTGATGAGAGTTCCTCCACAAATGGATTGCGAATTAGTTCCGATGAAAAGTTGCACCTAAAATCAATTTAAAAACAAGTGGTTAACACATTAGAAATTCAGAAACTTTACAAAATAACAATATAAATATTGAACTGAAAATCAAATATAAGTACAGGCGGCCTTGAGTTCTTGCACAATTCGCTATTTCGCACATTTTTAAAGATTTTTGTCCATAATTCAAAAATTGTTTACTTCATGCAGTCGAAAGACTTTGTCATCATAGATTGATGATCAACATCAAAACAATGTCCCTTTGAGTTTTTTTAATTATTCAAGCTAAGGCTCTTAGTTTGCATGAAGATTATAAAACCAAGTGATGGCTTGTTTGACAAATTGGAATGAGGTAGTCTCTACATATTATTGAATTAACTGGATATTAAAAAAAAACCTGGGTTACTATGTCAATATTTAAATATTAGAATTTTTATATTTTTTTACATCTCTCTTCTTTCGGACATTCAACATTGGCACACATATTTAGGAACCAATTGTGTGCGAAAGTCAAGGGCCGCCCATTTGTATATTTTATTTATCTATTCATATGTATGACATAAACCAAAATAATATTAATATACATGTATATGCACAGGGTTTATTTTTTAAAAAAGAGCTATCAATAAAAAATTAAACAAAGGGTAAAAAAAAATTACATACTAAATGGTACTGGAAAGCTGTTTCAACCCGTCTGCATAGCACTGCATATACATGCATAAAGATATCAATAAATAGGTGTTTTATATTCATCCCAAACAATAATTTATAATAATCAAGTTTAATAGATGATATTTATTCTAAATATTTATTAATTCAGTAAAAAGATTTTTTAAATAACAAACCTGGTATGGGAATTGTGTAATATTGGCCGGCGTACCTCCAACAATCCTATTGCGCTGCTCTATTTTCTTAAAATCTATCACATCATCCTCACATAATATGTCTGAAATGAAGTAAATTTATTTGTATCGTCATATATTTACTTTTTAAAATTAATGTTATTAAATTTGATTGAAAATAAATTTAAAATTGGTTGAATCGATTACTATTTACTTAATTTATACTGTGGGGCAGCAATTCCTATATATAACTTTAACACCTTCGCGGACACACACGAGAAAAAAGTAAGTACATGGGTATAAAACATTAATAATCGACACAATTCATCAAAATTAAAAATCATTATAAAATCTCTGAAATACATAATAAGTATAATAAATGATATTTAAACTATTATTACTTATAAAATCGAGTTCAAAGTTAATCAAATTTTTTGGTTTTCTATTATTTTTTGTTCTTATTGAATAATTTACTATTTAAGACAATTTTTTTAATGAAAAGTTAAAATTCGTTTTACTTGCACGTTATCAAGTTAATATAGAAAAAAAAATATTTGAAATTTGTTTTAGTCAAATGTAATGTTATTGAAATGAAAAATATATTTGATGATTATGACCGCATATGACAGACTGTCCAGGAATGTGCTAATTAACTATCACAAATTTACTTATAAAATACCAAAATTTGTACATACCACTGATAAAACTAATTAAAACAATAAATACTAAAAACTTATAACCAGCCATTATAATGCAAATTATAATATTATCGCATATTACAACCAAGGCTAATATTGGTAAGCGTATGATACCTACTGATAAATAATCTAATGAATTTTAATTTATATATCAGATTTGTATTACAGTGTGATTAAAAATGATGTTCACAAAACAAATACATTAAACTATAAAATTAATAATTATTTACAATAACATTAATGTTATATATTTGTATTATACATTTTTTTATATTAAATTTGTATTAATAATAATATACAATTTATAAAATTGAATTTGAAACATCCTATATTGATATAATCTGAATTGAACATGAAAATTGATAATACATTTATTTAAAATGTGATATAATAAATAACTGATACTAATTTTCTTTGGATACTTGTATAATGCGTAAGGGAATTCGTTTTCAGATGTTTGCATAGATCGATAGAATAAAATAATAAGCTTTAATATAAAAATATGTTTTATTTGAATTTAAATGTGCATACATCTATTCTGTATTTTTCTTCACATCATAAAAAGTATATATATTAAATACTGTAAAAATGATATTAAAACGCTTGCGACAAATGAAAAATTAGCTGTTCCTTGGTTTAAACCGCCTGGCTGATATATTTCCGAAGTTCCTGGCTGATATATTTCAGAAGTTCCTGGCTCGTATATTTCCGAACTTCCTGGCTGATATATTTCCGAAGTTCCTGGCTCGTATATTTCCGAACTTCCTGTCTGATATATATCTGAACATCCTGGATCATTTTTTATCCAATCTATATATCTTGCTACTTGAGTGTAAACTCCAGGAAAATTTTTTTTACCACAACCATCCCCAAATGATACTATCCCCGTAAGTTCTCCGTAACAGACTAAAGGACCTCCAGAATCACCCTAAAAATAATTAAATTTTACTTTCAAGATTCTAATAGTCTAACTTTTTACAATTATATAATGTGTTAATTGATAAAAAATAATAAAGATTGTTTAAAATTTAATCTATTACATATTCAAATAAAAATATATAAGATTTTTTTCACGTGCATCTGATTGTGAAATAATATATTGACGCATGTTATAATTACATTTTGATATTTGATATGATTTATCTTTATGACACACTGACAAATTATTGTTTAAAAATTAAACAAATCACGTTACAAGATAAGAATGTATATAATTACCAAAATAATTCTAAATAAAAAATCCAATATTGTTTCCTATATCATTAATGGGAAATTCAATGAGATCATCGAACATACATAGATAAATTTACCTGACATGCGTCTTTACCACCATATGAGAATCCAGCACAAATCATATTCTCAGTAATTTTATAAGTTTTTAAGCAATCGTTATAATCTACTATTATAATGTCTGTTTCTAGAAGTTCACGACTGTGATTTCCTTTCTGTAAATTTTAAAAAAATGTGTAATAAAATCAAATATTTATTTAAATAAAAGATCATTCAGAGAGCAATAGCTTCTTGGGATAACTCCTAGAGTTTAAATAGAGCCTAAACAAAGGTTGGTTAGAGGTAGCATATACAGTTTTTCAGTGGGGGAATAAGCAGGGCCTGTGTGGACTGGAATCATGGATACTAAACATGTGAATATCGTTGGAAGGCATCCCTCTCTTCGAATATACGACGTGGACTGATATGACATTGAATGTACAGACAAAACTCTCTGATTGAAATTCTGCTGAAGCTTCATGCTCTGAGTTGGACACGGAACCATAATGGAACACGGCTGCAGGAAGGCCCAGAAGCAAAACCACATATTGGAAAGTCCTTTAGCTTCGAAATCTTGTACCTAACAGCAGCTTTTAATGGCTGATGATACCATTCAATACTCGTAGATCACACCTAGTTATTATGTTATTTTCGATATGATACATATGTTATTATTAAAGTTGTTATTGCAAATAGTAAATGAACAGGTTGTATATCACAGGAATTTTAAAAAAAAGTATTTTTAAAAATGTCGTATTTACTGCATTGCACCGTACAAATTGATAAATAAAATGATTTAATGATATCATTATTGTTTACTCCTTAAAAATAACTATAGCTGTATGAAGTCGATTCACATAAATATCTTACATATTTAGTTGCACCCCATCCACTAACAATGCATGTTTCTCCTGCATCGGTTGAACCTGTTCGTAATGGAATCGGACGAACATTTTCTGTTATATTCAATTTATCTTTAAGCTATAAACAAATATTCTTTTTATATATTTAATTTTTTACATTAAAATAAAAAAATAATAAAAAAAATAATCAAACCTCTAATAGCCCAATGTCATTATTAAATGAAGAACTTGTAAAATTCTCATGTGGGATGACGCGTTTCACTAAAATTCTCTGTCCTCTGATATTAATACCATAGCTATCATTTGAACCAGCAACTACGCGAAGCAGTTTACTTGCAACTAAATTCATATCTCCCCTTGAAGTTGTTTAATAAGTAATAATCATATGAAAAATAAATGCATAATCAAACTAAGTTCATAATAGAGGACATACTTCGGCGTAGGAAAATAAAGGCAATGTGCAGCGGTTATTATGAAGCTTGTATTTAATACAGTGCCTCCGCAATATGGAATAAAAGCAAGTCCGTTCCAAATTTGAAGGGATATCTAAATCATAACTACTGATGATTATATTGATAGGTATTTATAAAAAAAATATATCAAATAAGTAATCTATTGAATAGAATACAATTGTCAGATAGCAAAATGATACTAACCTGATATGAAAAATCTTTGATATCAGCTGGCTTACCACCAATAATTTTTGGCCTTACATTTTCTTGAAGGTCTGAAAAAAATATATTTAATATGTGATAAACAATACATCAATAATATTAATACATTGATTTCATATAATTCATATTATAGCTAATTCCTGATATCAAAAATATCTTATCTGCGTTACCTTGCATTGATAATGATGATAAAATTAAAATACACAATGCTCTGATAGCGTACATGTTTAATATCTTGCAAAAATAATTTCATTTGTTTTGATATTTGAATTTTAAAAAAATATTCAATTAAAAGTATTAGAAAAATCTAAATATGGATTCATATCCTGTATGTCGTCAATATGTAAATGATTTACATTTAATTTTAAACAAATTTTTACTATTACATAATATTTATATATCACACAAAAATGGCAATAAAATAAAAATATTAGATTCACAAATTGTTTATTAAAAAATTTAATATATATATAAATATACAATAATACAATAAAGTCATCTTATACACATATTTATCACAAGCAAGTGATGGTTCCAAGGCATGTGCAATCACATGAAGAAAGGTATTCATCCTCGCATTAACACGAAACAAATGACACGAAAGTAGAATATTCTCAGAATACTGAAAAATTTAACAATTTATGGAATGTAAACACTTAATAAAAATATTAATTCTCATTATTATATCGAATAAAATATATAAGTTTTATGTGTGACAAAAAAATAAAAAAAACTCTATTCAATTAGTATTTGTACATTGAAATTTAGATAATTTGAAAATATATTTTATATAAAATTTCCATGTACATGATAAAGGTAATTAAAAATACATCATTTCCAATCTCCATCCCTAGTAACGAGGTGCAGTCGATGAAAAAATATTTTATACTTTATAAATATTTTATTGTCATGGAATGATAATGAATTATTAAAATTTAATGAACTAAATCTAATGAAAATATTGTTATAGTATAATTGATAAGTTTTTCACTATGTAAATTGAAAATTAAAAATAATAATAATAATGTAATTAATTTTCTGATGAGAGAATATAGAAATTCAAATAAACTACACATAAAATAAAGTCTCTACAATTATATACATATATTGTAACAGTCTTTGCTGATTTTTTTACTTATAAAGAGATCATTTCCCCATATGGGAACTCTTATCAATATCACGCACTAAAATTATTCGAAATATAGTGGCAAGATATAAATATATATACATATATATTTATGTACAAATTTGAATAAAAGAATATGTCACACACATCACTTATTGGATTTTTATGAAAATATTTTTACATCATTTTTATAACTAAATAAAGGCACGCGGTAAATTTACAAATTCAGGTATATCGATTTGCTAAATTCTTTTTGCACATTTGATTCATTGTTCGATTTTGTGCTAAAAATTGTTGAAAAATATTTCATCATATAATGGCTTAATTGTTTAAGGACGATCTTAATGGAACCGATCCTTCGACCCAGAAGTTTGGTCTTTGCATCATTGTTTGCCATAATGACAGTTCTTTCCCAATACTGTCCATCCATTGTACTTGTGCTCCCAAATAAGTTCCTGATAATAATAGATATATAATTAATTTCCTCTAAAGTAGTATGCACAATATAAATAATCAAAAGAATACCTGTTCCTAATGAAAACCGTATCCCTCCCATAAAATCATTGGAACTAAGTCTGTCACGATCCCATACGCTGAGCTCAAGCGCACGTTGCTGTAGCTCGGCCAATGTGACTCCTCGGTATAAGAAGCTATGCTCCCATCGCGGAGATAGTGTCCTCCTAACAACTTGAGTCTTTTGTTTAACACTCCGCCCTCTCTCTGGTAGAAGGTAGCTGCAAATTAAATAAAAATGTGTTTTATATAAAACGAGTTTCAACCCAATATGTATTTTTAGTTATTGCGTCTCATTCTCCAGTTTTTAAGAATTGTGTCAATTAGTAGTGTCGCAGGGAATGGGCTTACATTTGCAAGGGTCCGTAAAAGTATTAAATCTAACACAAAATATTAAACATAAAAATTATGTATATCGACTCTGGAAATCAATCTTGCTATATGTCAAAAAATTATATTTTACGGGGTAAAAAAACCATTTAATATAATTTTTAACTAAAAGAAGTAAAACCGTAGTCTTAAGCTTTTTACAAAATTTATTGTAAATTTAGTGGTACGAAATAAATAGAAATAAAGAGTTATATCCTGTTTACCGTATCGTATTTTTTCAAGATACAGCAAGATTGCTTTCCAGCATCGAATACATTTATGTGGGATTGATCATTTTAGGTATTAGTGTTGACAAGGAGAAGTATGCTAGGTTAGGCTCATCTCTCTGCACAGAGAAAGCTTTAGCTTGGTCGGTAATACGTTATGCCCATAATATTTCAAGATACAACAAACGAATGTGCTTTTAATTGACAGCCCCGCGCACTTCCGATTCAAATTGTAGGCAGTTATAACTGGAAAATGGTATAGTTCTGTAAAAAATCATTGTTTTTTTGTAGGATTCCATTAGCACAAATTCAGCATAGGTATGTATTCAGTGGGAGTGTTGGGCCCCAACTAATGTATAAAATAATTATTTAAACTTATTTTTTTTAATTCTAAACAAACAGTATATACGTAGGTACATTTGATCTAGTATCCTTCAGATACAAGCTAAAATATCTTAAGATAAACTTAATCAAAGGCAGTACATACTCAAATACAGTAAGCACCATTTAATTTTGTACAACTTATACACTGCCGGTATTTTTTTATTCTTAGGCCATTCTTGTTCCTGGAAACGAATTGTTACAACCAGTTGTTTTTTTCAATTATTTATAGAAGTTCAAGTTTAACAACTTGAAATTTAAAAAATTGGATCGATTATTAATCCTTTAGAAATAAATAGAAAAAGCTTATTATTCATAAATGCTCAGTTGTTGCGGGAAAAAAATATCTGTTTATGAATTTATTATCCCAATAACCCAGATAGATGTCCCGTTTAACCTAGGTAAATTACTATAGGTTGTTTTACTTGGTTTCCGTTCCTTGGATTTTGTCCCAAATAAATTGCTATCCCGCTTATGCGAAATCCACTGTATTTATTATAACACAATAATAAAGAAATTTGTTTTTCAAAATAACAAACCTTTTACAAAAGACATCACATAATCCATTTGGTTTGGTAGCGCATAGATTTTTGGCTTCTTTGACTAATACATGAAGTGTGCCCTTTGCTCGTCCATTTGATCCACCGGATGGTTCATTCACTTCGAATTTAAGACCTACAATTAAATCGCCTTTACTGCCTTGCTGCTCTTCAAATTGTTCCGTCTATAATATTTAATTTAATTTATTATTTAAAAATATTTGACGAACACAATGCAACAATTAAATACAACGTACTCTCTCTTGAAGATTGTACCACTTGGGTGTCGGATCATCAAAGACTTTATCCTCGAGTGACAGAATGACTTCGCCTAAGAAATCATTTCTTCCGAACATATCCGCATGCCAAACACTGAGCCAAAGAGAGCGACCTCCGAGTGCTTCCAGAGGTTGAACAAACCTGAGCGTATCATCAAACACAGGTCTGAGGGTGTGTTTCCGCACTTTTGTTTTACGTTTACCAGTTTTTGATTTATCAGGCAATAAATAAACCTAAAAATTAAATATAATTCATTCATCATCGTCATGTCATTGAATATTTTATATATGTAAATTGCAATTCAGTGGCAATACTTACTTTAACATAAGGATCAGATCTATTTCTTTTAGTATCTACAGGTGCTAAGTCGCGACAACGTTTCACGTTGATCTCCAATGCTCCCATTTTATAATTGTACAATAATCCAAATTCTATTTGACCTTTAACAGTTACGGTGCCATAATTACCATCACCTGCTCCTGAATATACGCTTGCCATAGATTCGGAACGTGTCTGCAAATATATAAGATCATTTAAATAACATATATTTTATGCATACTGATTTTGTATTTTTATATTGGTCACCTCAGTGTATTTATTTTAAATAAAAATAATATAAATCATTAAGTCAATATATAATCAAAATGATCAAAGTTATAGATTGGACTATGAGTGTAATTTGACAATTTCAACAAAAAAAATATTATATTATAACATTTTGTTATAAATTTTACATAGTACCTTAATTACTAGGCCCTTGACTTTGTCACAAACTTTTTGTATTTGTCTAAATAAGTCTAAATAAGTCTAAGAATAAATAATATAAATAATCACCTTTAGTGTTCGCAATTGCGAAAAAAAAATAAAAACAACAATATTCGCTTCTATATAAGAAATAAACCCCATCGGGCCACGCCGTTGGTTTCGAGTCGCTGTGACGGATCGATTAATAATATACTATTGATAAATATATTTTTTTTAAATACATTTTTTATATGTTTTTTACATCCCTTTACGTTCGAACTTTCATCATTCGCAGAAATTTTCAGCAACCAATCACCAAGGCACCAATGGGCGAAAATCGAAGGCCGCCTGTACCAAGTTAAGCACGCGTGCCACGCATTTGCCATTCGTGGTCAAGTGTCTGATTAAATTTTCTTGTATATGTTTAGCATATTTTGTTAATATGGGGAAATTAGAAATCAATTATTGGCCTTTCTATATGTAAATTTTTGCCATAACTAACTTGTTTCCATTGGCGTAACATTTTTGCGGAACGAATAATAACCTGGCGTTTTAATCGCGATTTTTAAATGCAAATAAGTCATACTGTAATTGCGATACATGCTGTTTTTGTCGAATAAATTTATTATAAATTTATATACAAATGTGAAATACCTGTAATCCACTTCTGTTTTGATGCAACGCAACAAGTCGGTCAATGTCATCTTCGGGTTCTCTAAGCTGCAGCGGCGATATCGGCGTTAGCGGTGGGGTGGGGGATGCTGATCGTCGTGAGCCATTCGTCCTCGTGGGCGTGCTTATCACTTCGGTGGAACAAGTATCGTCTGAAATTCATAATATGACGTGATCAATCGCAAATTTGGTTAAATATTTCAACAACATCGTTACATTACCGTCTGAAAAGTGAGTAATTTTCAGATGGGGTATGTTTCTATTTTTTCTCGTCAGCGTGCTATCGCTCGCGTATTCGAGTTTTTGCAGAAACACGTCTCTACAACTCATAACATCGCTAACGAATTTTGCAGCATTGCAACTTTTTAACGTGCTGCTTCTACTTGCAGACTCGTTGCAAACAATATTGTTTTTTGGATTGTTGCACGGTTCGTTGACGAGTGAAAATTCGACGTCATACCCTTCATTTAAATTCGAATATTTGATACAGCAAGGAAAACACTTCGAGAGATACTTCTTATATACTTTGGTATTTGATTTAATTTCCGTCCTAGTGGCAATTGGCACTTGAGCAAACAGATCGATAGTCGTGAATTTGTCCAAGTCTTCGTTTGACGACGTAATCGCGGTACTTAAATCATTGCAAAATGTCGAATACTTTGCCGAATCATTGTTTGAACGGTAACCGACTAGTTTTGGCATTGTTTATTCTTTGCCGACACAAAGGCCACAATTAATATTGGTTTGTGCGGATATCAGATTGTTTTTTCACACAAATGTTTATTTAATTAGTCTACACTAAACTCTTAATAAAAGAGAAAGGTAATGAGTTACATGCATATATGAAGAGAAAACTATTAAATTCATGTAATGATAATAAAGAAAAAACATTGTTGTAGAACAACTTGCAACCATCCGTAACAAATTCACACAATACTTCTTCCATATTGCTCACTTTAAAATTTAAATATTTTCCGTATTAAAGAAAGTATGTACGCATTATTATTATAGAATATCGAACGGTCGTAGTACCCGACGGACCACGTTAAATAAACCCGCAACACTGAAGAATATTCACGAAATTTTACATATATATTTTTATAAAGTAATTAATAATGTCCTGTTTAGATAAGTGTATTTATATCGTATTAATACAATTATTAAACGCGTTTGTGAATTGTGGTAAATTTGCGGTCTACGATAAAAAATGTGGTGTTTGATCAACTTCCTTGATGCAACTGGACAAGGTGGCCCGAATTCTTTATCAATCAACACTGATCTGGCCAAGTCCATTAAATGGCCAGAGTCACACATATAAATTATGTATTTAATTAAAACAAATAGTTATAATTAAACATAATATTGTATCACAATAAAATGTGGCTGACACCGTACGGTTTATAAATTAATTATTTCCGTGTAAAAAAAAATGTTTTACATTCAGTGGAATGAATGTTTCGACAACCAACGATAGAAGATATCCACTTTCATTACTGTATGCTATTTTTGTTAGCACCGAAGCAATATAAATAACCAAGGATACTTAAGAATACAGAATCAAATACTCCATAAGTGTTATCGGTGGTGACTTAAAATTAAAAAAAAATGCAATGGGCACTTCAAGAACATATGCAAAGTTACGGAAGAGGAGGCAAAAAGATAGGACTCGCAATAAATAATAGAAAAACCAAACATATTATGTGCACAAGAGACCATGCCCTGAATCAAGCGACAGAGCTGAGTGTAGGAAATCACTGCTTTGAAATTCGTATATCTGGAGTCCGAAATCAGAGATATATCTAGAAATGAAGAGGGGAACCCAGAACGGAAATAAAATTTACTATTTGTACACAAGATTATTATGGTCAAAGCTCAGACCAAAAATCACACAATAAAGATACATGATTCGTCCTATGATAACCTATGCGAGAGTAGAATTAGTGCATGACTGATAAAAGCAAAAAAACCTTTAAATCTTCAATACAAAATGATATGACAATACACCTTGCCCTCGAATAACACGCTTTATATAACACAATTTTAAAAAAATCAGTAAGAAAAATACTGCGCGTACACGCTCAGTAATAATTAAAAAGATGGAAAGGGCTCTTATGATATGGATAGAAGTCTGCAATGACAAAAACATATCTATAGACAAAAACATTATTCAAAAGAGTCCACTAAAAATTTATGATAATTTAAAAAGAACTGAACAATTGTCATCTAAAGCTTTTCTGGTAGTAAAGGATGGTTTGAAAATTTTAAGAAGCGATTCTCACTACATAATATAAAAATTCCAGAAATTGCATCGGCTGACATAGAGTCTTCCAAAAATATTACTTCAGAATTCGTCGAAATTATAAACAATCACAACCGATTTCGAAAAAGTGTCGAACATATAGAATTGTTAGTGATAGCGTTGATAAATGAATATTCGATTGTTTAACAAACTTCGTTATTTTTTGGATAGCAAAGACCATTTTTGTATGAACTGTATACCTCGTATAACACGGATTTGAATTACACGAAGTTTTTGTGGAACTATATAACCGTGTTATACGAAACCCAGGTGTGTATATATAAACTTACATTGGAAATTTTACCTCCAAATTGAATTGCATCAGATTATTACTATTTCAGATCGTTAGAATATAAATTAAGGTGTAAAGAACGTATATATGTACTTCATATATATTAAACTGATTTTTATCAGAAATGAAATTACAAGTTTGTCTGTGCAACTGCACAACGTGATAAATTATAATGACAATTATTTTGGTGATTACAATTTTTGGGGAAAATAATTGTAACAACAAACTTTCTGACTCAAACTACAAAAAAACAAAATATCCTATTGCAGGGCCCAGTTAACGTACTTACACATTAGAACCAATTAAAGCGTGTCATAGGTTACGGGGTCAAGTGATCAATTTGATCGAATAATATTCTTAATAATTTCACATTCGTATATTTTTTTTAAATCTGCGAAATCTTTTTTTATTCCATAAAACTGCAATGTATGGCTATATGTGCAAATTTATTGAATTTGTTCACCGGCTATTCCATTATACCCAATAAATTCCCATGGAATTTAATGTGAGGCAATAGAAAACACATTTTGATTATCACGAATAAGAAATTTTACTCAAAAATCTAGAGCACCGCTGCAATTTTAATTACATTACATTGAAAAATTCTAATATGTAAGATAAGAATTTACAGGTTAAAAGTGAAATTGTACCAGATTTAACGGTCCATGACTAATTTAAGTTGAGCGCGCAGACAATAGTTAGACAGAAAAGCAACTATGGAGACGATAATTTAAAAAATATCATCATCAAACGAAAATAAGTGAATATAATATGAAATGTTAAATAAACACGGATTTTTTTAATAAAAAATCGTATTGAAATTATAGAGAAGTAAAATTTGGAATATGAAAAATGTAAATGGATTGATTTTAAACGATGTAATTAACTATACTTCATTTTATAACGTAGAATTTGAAACGTATATAAAAATCGTATGCATACGAATTATTTTTCATTGATCATAACATAATAATATCTTCCGGAATGAGTAAGTATACGTCTTGTATGAGAATCGCCAACATTTACGTCGTGTCATTGAATTTTGCATCTATTGCTTCATAATGATGATGTCTTTCTTTTATTCTTCAACAGCGTGACTATGTGAGTCAAGGGCAAATTTAACAACACACGCAAATAACCTCATTAACGTTTGCGATTGATGTTTAGCGAATAACATTTTCATGAAACACCCAAGTATCCCTTGACTAAATTGTAATATGACACACTTATTTATTCTAGATCTTATGCATTGCGAATGAAATTGAAACAAAGCCGTTGAATGTGGATGATTGATGAAAAATTTCACTTCATCGCCATTGTTGTCTCGGAATCGGATGGAACAACAATTAAGCAATAAATGTGAGAATCTGTGATCTGAAATCACTATATTATAAATCATTTTTTATAATTAATTGAGATATCGAAATTCTAATGACATCTATGAAACAGCTATATAACTATATTCTTTAATAAATAATTAATGCAAATATTTATGGACTAAAAATTATAATTTTCATGACAAGGTATTTTAAACTTTTTTGTGTGGTAAACACCAAGATTGGCGAAGATAACACATGATTTGGTCGCATTTTTAAACGATTTAAACACCTACGCATGCAGAAAAAGATTTATCGAAGCCATTCGGGTGTGCAAAAAAAATGCTTTGCATTGAAAAAAATGTCGTAACCTCGATGGCTACAGCATTCGACCCAAAGCAGCGTCTATTAAATTATTATGTGTGGGTTGACAGTTTACTGAAGGACAAAAGTCACGGTCGTTTTTTTAAACATATTTCTTGATAATTGGGAAACGAAAGTAGAAAATCGTTGCGTTGTTTTAAATTGATTAATACATAATTACGCGTTATCACAAAAATTACTCAACAATCCGAACCTTGCCCAACTTCGACCGCAAACCGCCTCTACCGAGACTTAATTGATCTGAACACATTAAAATGTTGTGTGGTCATTCAGGAAGTTTTGCAATGTGTTGGGCAGATTATACAAAAGTGAGTGAATAAATTTGTCTAATATTCATCTGTTTATTTTTGATTTGTTTCTCAAAAAACTTTCGAACTTGGCCTTCGTGTTCCGAAGATAAATATTGGTAATAAACGGAAGCGAGATATATTGCATTATGTAGCATTCATGTATCCAGCTTATGCCTTGCGATGCTAGTATGGTTTGTTATTCGATGTGAGGCCATTGTCTTCCTCTTGTAGAAAATAACAGTTTTGAATCGTATCATTTTACAAAGCGGACGGGGGGAAAAAAATAAGTTAACCAACCGGTATATGGGCAGATGTATGAGACTGTTATACGAACGGCAACGACCAGACAAACCACTTTCGCTCACTGTTGAGAGAAATAGAAAAGTTACCTTCAGAGGACGAGCGTTTTAATCTTTCACCACAATTACCCCGAGGTCATACGAAGAAAGTGCTTTATACGCTGCGTTCTGTACCACCATCCTGTTTGGCGAGCGCCGGTGCGAACCTTGAATTGCAAAATTACATCCGAAAAAATGATGAGGAACACAACGAATTTAACAACAATCGAGAATTGCTGTTTTTTGGTTAATCACACATATACAACAGGGGAAAAATCACGTACAGAAACAGTAACATTAACATGCTGGTAGAACAGAGACGATTGTGTTGTAAATCTTGAAAGACATATCTTAAGTGCAAAATCATCATTTGAACAAACCTTCGGCGAAACACAACATGTTCAGCATTTTCCACAAGCAACTGTATCGATTCGTACAACACTTATTAATGTCATGATCGTAATGTGCCAAAATGAAAACTGAAAGTATAAGCAGATTCACAATTGAACAATGAAATTATAAGAAATCCCATTCGCGGCGATTCGACGTCGACGAACGGTTAAGCATAAAACCCATACACGATCATAATATATATATTGAATAATATGTATTAATATTATAATATTTTATATTAAAATTAGAGCATGAACATATTTTAGACCATTTTGAATCACAGTAAAAATCTTAATAAATTTGATAGTAAAATTAATTACTTAATAGAGAGTAATGTTTATAAATAATTTAACTTAGACACGTACAGACATCAAATCCGACAGCTCAACAACAGCATCGCAGTGTTGCGATCTTCGATCGATATCATGGTGTTGACATTGATTAAAAATATTATTTTAATATAAAACGGTAGACGGCATTACAGTTCATTCCAAAGCGATGCCGAATCATATAAATATTTGATGAAAAAAATATTTTAACCGGTAATGTCATAAATAAGTCTCGAATTCATAGATTTCGCCGGAAGTTTAACCTATCCGAGTACTGACTTAGCTCAGTCACAATTAACTTACACAATCATAATAGATTGTTGTTACCTACAAGCCAGACACTGATTATTTAATTTTTGCTTTTAAACTGTAACGTTTGCGCCAACTCTCAAATAGTAATGCTTTTATTATATAGCAACCCTGTAAGTTAAATCATATTTTCAATAGAAACCGATTGAAAGTCAGGTCACGTACTCATAGTATTGAATACGCATTTGTGTTAAACGGAAATTATAAGGCGCATAATATTAGCAAGATATTATTTATTGATGTCATAATTTTATAATTAGAACTATAAAATAGTATCAATTAATTATTAAACGAGGTTTGATTATATTTTTTACATGTCAATCTCGTCACCTTGGAAGTAGATCCTATCGGATACATTATGCACTTGTGTCAGCGCTTTTTTTAATAATCGAATCACTTCTAGAACGCATATACGAAAGAACATATTCAATATGGTGTTTAACTTCATCGGCGATTCTGTTTTTAGCTCTCCAGATCACATCAGGATTTATTTCAGATCGAACAACTTTTAGTTTCCCATCGTGGTCGATGAATTGTATATGTTTTAACCGTTTGAGTACCGCGAAATATTAAATTAAAATTATAAGCTATGTGACATTCATATACCGCGAATTTTTTTATATTTTTTTTAAAAAAAATAGGACTTATCGAATTTATGAATTTTTGAATATTTTATTTATAAATTGATATATATATATATATATATATTGAATTTTTAATATCAAAGAGTCGAAATTTCAACTTTTTTTGTACGTATTTTATGGCACATATGTCCTCGCGGTACTGTAACCGTTAAAGTGAAAACTATCCGAATTGTTCCACAATGTTTAGATATATAATATAAGATTTATTAGAATATGTACACTCAATTCTTTTTTACACGATTTTGACATAACGCGGTCCACTAAAATTAAGAAATACTTTATTTATACACAAATTATTTAACACGATTTCCAGAAACAAAATATTATTAATATATCAATGGTTAAAAGAGTAAACAAAATGGCAAAATTGATCAACCAACATCTGTTTTAATTAGTATGATTAGAGTATCGAATAGCATTTTTAACTTATGACCTCAAACTAGAACGAGCTTTAAAACTCCAACGGGGCCTGCAGATTTGTATGGGTGGATATCAAGAAATGTATTAACAACTTATGAAACAAAAAACACAGAATTGGATAATAGATTTCCTAATAAAAAGAATTTAAATAACACAGTAATATGTGTCGTTATGTATATCGTAACTAAAATAAATATGTTCGAATAACATTTTGTATAATTTGTTTATTAGATTTTCACTATTACCCTGTTTAAACGATTTTCTATACCACAGTGTGGTTCATGGGTTTTTAAATTTAGACAACCAATCTTCATTTTTTGTATGAATTTTATCACTTTTTATACGGTTTTTGGTGGAACATATCTATCGTGTAAAAAATAATTAATTGTACATTAAACCCTTCTAAAATATGTAAATGGAAAAATGGTTGATGATTTATTTTCGTTCAATTTACAAAATACAATTAAAAAAACTTAATCCCAAATTTTACACGGATGCCTGGTCTTCGATAAGGCAGGTCTCTGTAGCGTGGTCCCTATCGCGCTATAAGAGTGTTGACCATTTTTGTATAATGAACTAATGTGTAATGTACAAGAAATGTACTTATAAACGACATATTCAATAAATTTGTATTACTAAATAATAAAAATATTTTATGGAAACTTATTTAATTGTTAAATGACAATGGGAACACCTGCATAGCCGCCAAGGCCGGTAACTCTTCGATGCAATAGAAAGGTAGTCGGTCTACCGTGCGCAGGAAATCATTGTGCACGGCATCGCAAGCCGATAATTTTACTTTACACGTGTAAGTGTGTCATGCAGAAAATAGGTATTTAGAAATGGAGATGTAAAAAAATATGTCCGCGCTGAAATATGGCGCAAAGATGGCCGGCAAACACAATGTGTTGACTCGCTGACGAGGAATCGATTCGCGTCGCTTTGTCCGCGACATATGGGGTCGATAGATTTTGCTAAATCGATCGATCCCTCATGTCAATGGTGGACGACGTCGAATGGTGGCCGTTCATATCAGTCATGGCACCGCTAATACAATGGGGAAAGGTCATTAAAAGGCCAAAAAACAGGTTCTGCTAAGCGCGTGCGTAATCACAATACAGCTGATCAAATTCTACTCGGGTAACGACGTGTGCAAATAACACAGGCTCGATTCAAAACTAACATGACTAATGTCTTGTCGTATTTAAGAATTTGCGCGATAATATTGTGAATATTATATTTTCAATAATCGTTCAGTTTTTTATTTACATGTACGTAACAATATCTTTTTATATGCGATTTTCTCATTTTTGCGCGATTATTTCTTCAACGTTTTAGCTATTGAACGTATGCTGAAAATAACTACTACCATAATATCGTGTTATTATAAAATGATACATTATATAATAGTGAAGTTTATGAATTTTTTATGCAATGACTAATTTTCGCGCGAAAATAAACAATGGAAAATCAAAAGCAAAAATAATAATAATTGTAAAATCATCGTTTTAAAACGACGGGGTGAGCTGAAAAAATGTTATTGCACAGGTATCGCAAATTGTATAAAATGGTAAAATCACACAGTGTTTTTGATCATTGAATAAACAAAACGTCGACGAAAAAATCGACACAGCGCGGAGGAAGCGGTCGCTAATTCTGCTCGGGAAAAACTATAGGAAAAACAATGCAAATCTGATACGCTAACTACTTGTAATGAAAGTAGATGGCGACGATTATTTTAATAAAAAATAATTATTACTTTTTAATAAATAAAATTATTTAAGCAAACGTAAATTTCGTTCAGATTTCGATGCTTACTATTTAAATATACTCATTTACATGCGATCGGAATGAAGCATTTTAAAATTGCAAAGTCCTCTTAGTATAAACTTTTAATTAAAATAATATCGAAAGAGAGTTTAACATCTCTTTCAATAGTCGGGAATAAACGTAAAAATTCAATATTTATCAAATTACTTTTTTTGCTAAGATATGAAACCAAAATTATTTGATACAATTAGATATTAGACGCGTCGAAATGTGTCATAAATCAATATAAATATGATAAAGCACGCAATAAAGATAAGAAAATGTGTTTTGCTTAATGAACAATATAAAAATTGGTCATTAAACTAATTATATCGGGATAATTATTATTTTATTATCAAAGAATATTAACGTCGTATGCATTATAACTTCGAATATATATAAAAAAAAACATAAAACACAAGGAAGATTCAACCAGTTGCAAGTACATTATCGTGTAACTTTTCAAACGTTAATCCTGTTCGACAAGACAACCTTGCATGACGATGACATCATTTCAGCGCCGTAACATTTCATCGGACGCCATTGAAAATTGCAATAAATTCGTCGATATTTATATAATAAAACGTCAAATAGAAGATTTTTCGTCGACGTTATCGCGCGTTTATAGATACAAAACAAGTGCATTAGATAAGATAACGTACGAAACGACGCGGTTAGATATGAATAATAAAACTCGAATATCCAATAAAAACGAATTAAAAGTAAGAAATCGGACGGTATAATCACCGTGAGAACGTAGGTTCCGACGACCGTGACATCTTTATTCTCCGTTAACGACCCCGTCAGGGAAATTTCTATCAATCGTGACTTCCTTGCGAATGAAAAATATTACATTGGACGAAATATTTCGATAGAAAGAGCAACGGCATCGACAGAAAGCGACATTATATACTCGTCGCTCCTATTTTAAAATGCCAGATTTTTTCGAAAGACATATGTTTTTTATTACGCGGACTCGCGATCGAATCGGGGCGATTTACACAAATCATAATATCTAATCGAAAATTACGGCTTTTTCCAATAACAACTATATCGACGGCCGTTAGGAATGGCCGGAGCCCAAATAATATTTTCGGTAAAAATATTAAATTTATTAAAACGACGCGGCTTTAACGTTTCAATATTATATAATACAATATATTTAAATGCAAAAATTTTGATTTAATTAATCGTCTTTTTTTAATTTAATTTAACGCAACGTCGCCGGCCGCGCATTCGATAGGCACATATAGCAAATATAAAATGTCGACGACAAATCTTTCTCAATATTTAACCGCGGGCAAAAATATATAAAATCTATTATTTAACTTTAAAACTATAACGAAGCGGAGAAGTTTAATAAAAATAACGCAATTTAAAATTAAAGCCGTTATCTTCCGAAACGTCAGAAAAATTTCGAGCGAGGAAAAAATAGAATTTGTTTACGTAATTAGCATACAATAGCGCGGCGGGCAGGAAATTAAGCCGCGCGTCGAGGCCGTTCGAGACACCGTTTTCGAGCGGACGCTCCGCGGAGGCCTTCCGACTGAAACGATGCGCCGCGGTCGTCGCTCGGAGGCCGATCGCAAAATTTAAAATGTCCAAAATCCGAGGGAGGATCAGGAAAATATATACGAACTGCCGAAAGCGGCCGCCGCTCGCGGTCGGGCCGCAGAATTCGTCACACTTTTGCTCGCTGAGACGTTCGAGAGTTCCGTTCCCGCGGCCCGTCGTCGACGATCGTTCAAAAACGCGGCAAACGAAAGTCGAAGAGCGAACGAGGCTCGTCCGTCTCGCGCACAGTTTTCGTCGGCGTTAAAAACTAGTTTTTTTTTATCGACCCGGCGGGCGCATCTATTTTGTGAAAACAACGATCGCGGCTTCTTTCGTCGCGATCGAAATAATTTCGACGACCCCGCCTCCGGGCGAGGACGATCGGGCGGGCAAAATGCGGCTCGACAAACGCTAATTTGTCATATATTATGTCGCGGGAAAAAACGAGCGATCTTCGGGCGTCCGGCGCGATCGCGGTCGCCGTTATGCAAAATCACCCGCGTCGCCGCGATCGATCGCCGACCGTCCGAATAGGGGGTTCGAACAATTTTTGCGGCGATCGATCGCGATTAACCGTTAAGCGCGCGCGCCCGAGCTCGAACGCGACTAAGCGAAGACGGCGACCTCCCATTTTCCGCGCCCGGAATTTGCGACCGCGGAAAAACGGGACGGCGCCGGAAATACAATTCTACCGATTTTTAACAATCGCGCCCGGTCGACGATCGTCGCGAGGATCCGCCTCGCGCCCTCGCGCTCCCTCTCGAGCCCGAGACCGCGATCGCACATTTTAACTAAAAACGCGGCAACAAATCGCGAACGCCGCAAATTTTGCACAATTTTTAACGGAAAGCGGGGAAATTTTGTTTCGCAAAAATCTCCGCAACACTACGACGGGCCGGACGAGGTTCGCGGAAGGCGACGGCGAACCCCGAATCGAAAACGCGTCGCTCTCCTCGCGCGACACGCGAAAGAGGGCGACCGGAAGGGAACTAAACTTACCGGCGGCTGGTCGAGCGGCGTCGGTCGAAGGGACCGGAGGCGCCCTCCGTCGATCTCTCCTGAGGTGCAGGCCCGGAGCGGACGCGGCCCGCTGGGCCCGGGTGAACCCCGGAGGGCGATAGCGGGCGCTCTTGACGTAGGCCGCGGAGCCGGCGGCCGTCGGCAGGCGCGGCAGCGAGCCCGTGGCGCCGCGCGGCCGCCGCTCCTCCTCCTCCTCGCCGTCCGCCGAGTCCGAGTCGGGCACGCTGGAGCGCCGCCGGGGGGCCCGCGCCGCCGCCCCCGCGCCTTCGCCCCACCCACACGCGCTCTCGTCAAGTGGCGCCGTTGATGGAGCCGCAGTTGCGCACGCGGTCCAGCTGCTGCTCGCGCGAGGGGCTCTTGGCCTGGAACAGCAGGTCGCCGGCCGAGCGCCTCTTGGCGGCCAGCGCGCTCGCGCTCGCCGAGCTCTCGGCGCCCAGCAGCGACAGCTTGGTGCGCGAGTCCGCCGCCATCAGCGCCGACTCGAAGCTGCCCCGCCAGGAGAAGCGCTCGTAGTCGCTCGCCTCGCCGCGCTCCTCGGCCGCGTCCGCCTGGTGCGCGCCAGAGGAGCGCGAGGTGGCCTCGCCCAGCAGCAGGTCGTGCGACCCTGCTGCGCGGCAGCAGGGCGTAGCTGCCGCCCCTGCCCTGCCGTTCTCGCTCCGGCGTTGGCTCGGCTGCGCCCTCGTCCTCCGTGTGGTGGACGCCGACGCCGCCTGGGCTGTTGCCGCTGGAGCGCCTCGGGGACGCGCTCGCGTGCGACTCGCCGCTCGACACCTCGTGCATGAGCGCCACGAGCCGGCTGCCGATGTGGTGCATGACCTTCGCGATCAGCGGGGGCGAGCCGCGCGGCGAGGCGGGGTCGCTCGCCCTCTCGTCGAGCTCGGCCGCCGTCGCCCTGCCGAGCGACGCGGCCAGCTTTTGGTAGACGAACGCCGTGTCGCGGTCGAAGCCGTCCCTCGCCGGCGCCGTCGTCGGCGCCTCGGCCGTCGCCGCTCTCGTCGAAGTTCCCGATGATCTCCTTGCAGCTGTCCGATATCTGCCGCCGCAGCGCGGACCTCTCGCCGGCGGCGCCCTCCAAGTCGGAGCTCGTGTAGTCGGACGAGTCGTAAGAGTCGCTCCACGCGTCCTCGCTCGACAGATATTCGACGATCTCCCTGACCTCCTCGTCCCTTATTCCGGGGACCGTCTTCATCAGCCTCGTCAACTCGCTCTCGAAGTATACGAGCTGGGGCGGCTTGGCCCCCCTCCTCGCCCTCGGGCCGGGGATCGGGCGGATCGACGTCGGCGCCGTCGGCTCGGCGTCGACCCCGGCGCCGCCGCGCGCGGCCCGGGCGTTCGCCGACCGGACCGCGCTCTCGAAGAACTGTCGCATTTTGTTCATCATCAGGTTGGTCTCCTCGTCGGACGACCAGTTGTTGAAGCTGTCTTTCCGCGCGAGCGAAACGCCGATCGCGCTCGCCGCCGCCGGGGGCGCGGCCCTCTCCTCGGAGTCGGTCTTGTTCTCCTCGGCGATCTCCTCGAGGTCGAGCCTCGGCTCGGCCGCCCTGACGGCGCTCCATTCGTTGCCGTTCGCGCCCTCGCCGCCGTTCTTCAGCAGGTCGTCGCAGCTCCCGACGAAGCCGCTGTCTCTGCTCGTCTGTTTTTTTCCGTCGGCGAGGTCGGCCGCGAGCGGCGAGAACTCCGGCTGGGGCGTTTTGCGCCCGTCGTCGTCGCCTTCGGACGCGAACCTCGCGTCGTCGTTCGAATCTTCGCGCGCCTCGGTCGAGTATCGCCGCTCGCCGGGGGAGTTTCGACTCTTCTTGTTCTGCTTTTTCCTTTTCGCGGCGTCGCTCGCCGCGTCGACCCCGTCGAAGATGTCGTCGTCGGCGTCCGTCTCGGCGCTCGACTCGCCCGAGTCGAGCCGGGGCTCCGCCGGCTGGTCCGCCGTCGTCGGCTCGGCGCCGGCGAGCAGGTTGTCGAGGGAGGACGAGTGCGAGCGGCCGGCGCCTCTGGCGCGGACGAGCCTCTTCCTCCTCTGCTCGGGGCTCGGCCGGCCTTCGCTGTCGCTGCCGACGCTGCCGGACCCGTCCGAGTCCCTCCGCTCTCGGTTGAATCCCATGAACCCGGTTAGAAAATATTTTTCCAACCGCGACGACGCCAAGTCGGCGGGGTCGCCGACTTCGCCCTCGTCGCAGTCGTCGTTGCCGGGGAGCGAATCGACGCCTTCGCTGCAGACGCTGCTCGTTTCGGACGCGACCTCTTCGTTGTCGTCGATTCCGCGCTGTCCGTCGCCGAGGCCGAAGAAAAAATATTTTTCGAGTTCGGTGGCGGAGATCGGTCTGATTTTTCTGCCGCTCTGTTCCGCTTCGCTCTCTTCGCAGCTCTCTTCGACGATGGTGTGCAGCGTTCGGTCGACGGACGAGCGCCGGTAGCCCCCGAGCTCCTCTTCGCGGTCCGTCGACGACGAGAGCGCGACCTCGTCGCCGGAGTCGGTGTCGGTCGGCGAAGTGGTGACGGGGTCGTCTTCGTCGTGGCTGACGTCCTCGACCCAGGAGTCGTCGTCGGCGAGCCCCTCCTCGAGGCACACGACCGCGGAGAGGGTGTCGCCGTTGGTGACGACGGTGACGTCGTCGTTCGCCGCGTCGAACGCGTTCGGCGCGCTCTTCGGCGAGACGGGGTCGAAGGGGGCGGCGAAGTCGAGCCGGAGGGGCGGCCGGCTCTGCCAGTTTGTGTGGTGCACCGTGACGTCGGCCGTCAGCTTGGTGGTGTCGCTCGTGACGACGGACACTTGGGGCGGCGCGTCTTGCGTGATCATGACGCGGCTGTAGTAGCGGCCCGCGCCGTCCGGCCTCGGCGGCCGCTCGAGCGCCACTGGCCCGACGCCAGATTTCTCTTCGGCCGGCCGGCGGTCGTTTTCCAAAGAGCCGGCCTCTTTAATTAATAGCTCGCTGAGCGTGCGCTCGATCCCCTTTACGAGATCGACGCCGCCGGCCGCGCGGCCTTCCGTTTCGGGCGCCGCTCCTTCCGTCTCGTCCGAGGAGGGTCCTTCGTCCTCCGATCGCGGCGAACCGACGTCGCTCGAGACGAAGCGAGGCTCGGCGACTCCGTCGATCTCGCGCGCGTCGCGGATCGTCGATTCGTCGATATCGTCGAAGTCTTCGCTTTTTATTAACGAACTCGTCCGTTTCGCCTTATCGCCGAGGATAAACATTTTTGCAGATATCGCGTCGTCGCGATAGCCGTTGTGCGCGTCGCCGGAGTTCAGCATGTTGTTGTCGCAGAATTTCATAAACTCCGACGACTTCGACGCGACGAACGACGGCCCGAATTGTTTCGTAGCCCGAGCGGCCGCGTCGTCGTCGGTGCCGTTTTCGACTCCGGGGCCCACCTGCGCGCTCTTCGTTCCGGCGGTCGGCTCTCCGTTGTGCGAGACCGCCGCCGCGGCCTCTGGAGCGCGACGTTGCGTTTGTCGGTCGAGCGTTCCTTCGGCCGTTTTCATATCCTCCGCTGCGATTTCGTCGGACGTTTTTTTAGCGGCCTCTTCGATCGTCGACGGCTCGTCGCGAGGCGACAGTTCGCGCACGTAATTTAGTACGATTCCGCAATCCAGTTCCGCGTCCGTGTCGTCGGCCGCATCCGAGCCACCGTCCGTGTCGTCCTCCGCGTCGGTCGAATCGTCCGCGTTAGTTTTGAACACTTTTGAAAACGCATTGTCGCCGTCGTCGGTGTCGGAACACGACGAATCGTCGAGATTTATGTCGTCGCGTTCGTCGCAGTTCGCGGTTATATTGTAACTTCTCTTCACCAAAGTTCGATTCTCGGTTTCGTCGTCGCTGGACGCGGCAGATTCTGAAGACGATAAAAATGCTCGGTCCGCTTCTAAATAGCCGTCGGGTTCGATTTCTTCCGTCGTCGAATCCGCGACGTCGTTTTCGTATGCGGTCGGAGCGACGTCGACTTTTAGTGGTTCCTCGATGATCATTTTGATCGTTTCGGTTCCATGAGCGTTAAGGGCGACACTTTCCTCGACTGCCGTATCGACACTCGGCTTCGCCCGTTCGATACGGTCGATAGCGTTATCGGCAAATATTACGACGCCCCCTCTATCGTCTCCCGTGGCCGCCGTTTTATCGCGATCGATTAGATTATCGACGACTTCGGTAAACGGCGCACGTTCCGGCGCATCGTGCGAGGGCAACGTCTCTTTTGGATCGGGCCCGGCGCTTCCTGTTTCGGCGATCTTATCGAATTTTGCATCCGATTTGGATTCCGGCGGTCCCGCTATCTCGTCGTGTGCCGGGTATTGTTCTTCGGGCGCGGGAGGCTCGGTTTCGTTTTGACCGAAAGATTTATTTTGAATAGTGGATTTGACTTCGTTTTGGGAAAGCGCGCTTGCAAATTCGGGGGGCATCGCGTAAGTTCCTTGCGCAAGGGCCGAGAGCGGGAGATTCGAATTAGCCGCCTTGAACGACGTGAGGTCGGATGTGAGAAATTCGGGAGGGAAAGGCCAGCCGATGCCCTTTAGTTTCAGCTTCATTAAATCCGGATAAACGAGCATCGAGTCCCATAATGGCACGGGCACAGGAACGGGGACCGGAACCGGAACGGGCACATATCGGGGTATTGCCCCGCAGCTTCTGCAACTTCCGCTGTCCGAAGCGCACTGAACCGCTCCAGACCTCATACTATTCAACGTGCCGCAAACATCCTCGTTCTTTTCGCTGCGTTCGGAAAATTTTCTATAATTACTCTGCTTGATATCTTTTCTTTTAGCTAACAAACTGTCCGTAGACGAATGTGAGAAGCTGCTAGTGGTGGGTTCGTCGTCGGTGTCGCTTTCTCGATATTTTCTTCTGACGGAAGGACTGCTGTAAGGAGATTCGTATCCAGATATTTTTCGAAAAACTTTCGGGCTACCGAAAGGTGTGCTCCAATTCCAATCTTTTAATATCGGTTTTATTGCATTATTACTAGATTCAAAATAGTCCCAGTCGCAATCGTCTAAACTGAAATTATGCGTGATCGAAGAAGCCGACGAAGAGCTATCTTCATTTTCTTCCTCTTTTGATGATGAATCCGAGCTGATAAAAACCAATTTATAGTCTTCGGGGTGCATACGGCCGGGGTCAAGATCTGGTAATTCCTCGCGAAATAGACCGCCACCTGAAAAAAAAATTTCATTAAATAAACGTAACCAAATTTTTTTAATATATAAAAATTAGTTGATAAACTAGTGTCAAATTTAATTTAAAAAATTAAATAAATTAGAGTACTTCTGAACACATATTTAGCAGATTTTTAACAAGATTTCACTAATATAAAGTATGGAACATTTCCTCATAAAATTACAAGGAAATCTATCTCGGAATAATTGAACCGCGAACTCGTAACATATTGATTTGTATTGTTTTTCACTTTGTTTTATTTAAGCGAGGTAAATAAAGCCTACATAAGCAGAAACGCATTCGTTATGCCCATTTCCGTTGATTGTACAATGCATATTTAATTATTATATTGTAAAATTTTAATGAGCACAATACACGCCGGTAATTTTTATAAAAATATTGTGGATCGATTTCTACAAGTGTCTAGTAATTTAAAATAAATAATAAGTTTACATATAAATACGTATAGCATAAAATTTTGAATTATTTCTATCATGGCTTCATGAATTCCATAAATATCATGTATGTGTTTTTAAATGCTCGAACCCTTTAAAATGTATTAAAACTCTTAACTATCAAATCGAAATCCGGAGACGTAAAATTCGATATCGTGAAATCATTAAATAAAATAAAATGTATAGGTAGTCAAACAGCAGGTCCACGATTCTCCAAACCAAAAATCATACATGTGCTTCGACTCTTCAAAAACTTGGGATTAAAATAACAATAAAAAAAAAATAATCGTCCCCAATTTAAAATGCTTTACAACTTAAGGATATAGTAATATATTTTTTAAAAAAATATCACAAATTTTATTTTAGAATAAAGTATTTCATTTACATTAAATTTTTCATTTTCTTATATTTATTTATTCTCAATTTCACATTTGATAAAAACGGAAAGAAAAATAATCATTTTAATGCTCTTCGTGTCATTTACTTAAATAAAATAAAAGTTTTGAACATTTTAAAAAAATTATCAGAGCATATCTAGCAATGATAAAAAATCAAGGTAAATTTTTTAATAATTTCCATTATGCTACCAATATCATCGATTTGATGCGACCGATTCTTAAATTTAAAATTAATATTATGTTTAACAAACCTCCTTTATATAATTTCACACACAAAAACATAATACGCATACACACTATGAATAATTCACTCAGATTCCAGAATTGCACTTTTATTCCTTCGTTTACGCGCGCGAACCAATGGGAACCACTGCATTATAATAATTTTTCGCGTTCTAAAGTTGTACTTTAATATTTGAGATTCACTAGTACAATATTATATGGTTTTTTGAGGCGAACGGTTGGCGTTCAGCGACTGGGTCGAGAGCGACCGGCGCGGGTCGCTGCTCCGGCTCGCCGGGCGATACTGACTGAGCACTGGACCGGCAAATAGGAAACAAAGGCCGCTGAAGCCTTCTGCAAACCACTTGGAAGTCCCCTGGAAGCCATGCGGACGCCCCCGTCTCCCCCACCCACGACCAACCTCCGCCACTGAGCGGCGCAACAACACCCGATGGCCAAATTTGAAACTAATATGCAGAACATTTAAGGTCGTTCGAGCGTGCAACTGACCCAATTATCCCACGACAAGTGATGCCACCAAAAACAAAACGAAAACAAAAATAACAAGGAAGAACACAATAAAAATAATGTGATGCACAAAATAAATAAGATATTTATTTAAATTGTATCATATTATGCAACAATATTAAATTTCATTTCACTTATATGATTACGATCGGTCAAGTCTAATTTGCACAAGTTGTCAGATGATCACCATTATTTTTTTAATTTACAAATACACATAGATGTCATAACAACCCTGAAATATAAGTTATTCAATGATGCTCTGTGGGATGCTTGCATAATTCATGTATTGCGTGCATTGTCTCGAACAAGATTCAACATTATGCACTAAAGAGGGTCATTCGATACATCAGAATTTCTTTTCAAGAAATTATGCGATGCGGAAGAATATTAACTTTAGATGTTATTTTTCAAGCATTTAAGAGTAATAATAATAAAAGGATGAAGATGGCGACCGAAATAATAATAAGGCTGTCGTGACGTTACCGGGTCGTGTCCGTTCTATCTGAGATCATTCACGATCGTCCGAGCTGATGATGACGAGGTAAAGAGCGCTCGATCCGCCGAATCCGAGGCGAAACAAGAGGGAAGGTCGACGCACCTGATCGTGGAATTTTAAGATAAATCAATATAACGCGATTAATGGCGGCTAATTGATTTTAACCATTAGAATAGGGCTTAAGGTTATTTTTTTCTCAAATAATTATATCCGTACATCAAGCGATCAATCGATCCAATAATATTATCGATTAGGAATAACCAAAGCTACAATACGACTATTTTAAATCGACGACAATTTAAAGAAAATTCATATTATTAAAAAATGTATATTTAAACAATCATGCAAACTTTTTATGGACCGGAAATTTTATCCCCTGATTTGCATATGATTTAAATATATGTGACAGAATTTAAAACAGTTTTTGTGTATATGCATAATTGTCAGTTTAAATTTTATTAAAAAAAAATATATCATGCGATCACGCTCTGAAAATATTTTTCTACGTGATAACACTACTAATTTAATGCAAAAATTAATCGCATAAGATAGATTCAATACATATTTATTAGATATATATTTTTTTTGCATTTATAAACGTTTCTATACAAGCGGGCTGTGACACATTGCATCACAGCTTGAGACCCTCGGTCGCCTGAGGTCAAGCAACTAGTTCCCATTGCAGTGAGTCATCCTGCTTTTGTTGTGCGAACAAGTATTATAAAATTCAAAAATAATATAAATAAAAGCGGTTGCATTAACATTACTAAATTTTCACATGTTCACGGCCCGGAAAATTGTTCGAGATGTGCAATATTAAAACAACGCGCAGACTTTTTTTTCAACATCGCAAAGAATTATGAATGTGTATTAACGCGAATTGAGTAATTATTGTGGATTGTGGATGCTGGACTTTGTGGTCACACTCTGGCGGACTCCAGCCGCCACTGTAACGAATCTGCTCGAGTCATCGACCCATCGACATTGCAAGATATTTAGTATTTTTAACGCTATGCAGCTCACACCTTGCTTTCTCGTATCCTCGTACATTGAATTTTTATTAGGACCGTAATTAATGAGAATTGCGTGATGTGAAACTGACCGGCTGTGTAATTATTTTATAGATTTTACAGCGTGTGATGTTTAAAACGTGTGCAATCAACTAAACATATATTTAATGGGATATGTAAAATTATACGTCGGGCGAACATTATGTCAAAGGATATGATACCAGGATAATGATGTCATCTTTCAAAATTCATATAATTTTTAATTGATTCATAACAATAATATGATCACAAGATATGTTCT
Source organism: Philopotamus ludificatus (assembly GCA_022495035.1). Taxonomy (NCBI): domain Eukaryota; kingdom Metazoa; phylum Arthropoda; class Insecta; order Trichoptera; family Philopotamidae; genus Philopotamus; species Philopotamus ludificatus. The sequence continues at coordinate 31,191 of JAGXCT010035338.1, forward strand.
TTTCGTTAAAAAAATATCTGAAATATAATATTTCAGACATAAAGACAATTGGAATAAAATTAGCTGAGAACAAACGGCTGAGAGCCTTGATATAGTGATACAAGGCTCTGAGATACGTAAAAAAAAGTTATAAATCAGAAGCGATCGCTTTTCATTTCCTGATTCGTGGGCAGAGATTCGATTTCATTAGCAAGATATTCGCTCAAGGTCAAACTAGGGATTTTGCTGAAGAAAATTGATAAGTATCACAATATATATACAGAAAGATTACCGCAATATTAAAATTATATTCTCACCACCGATCGATTAAAAACAGTAATCCATATTGTAGATAAAGCGAAAAGTAATGACATTTTTGTTGCGTTACTTTAAAACCAGTTTGTCACCGGTTGCCGTTGAATTGGTGTCGTTTTAAAGCCCTCTTAGTCATTTTTCTGTTTTGACATTTTTGGCCCATAGGAAAAATGTAATGGCCAAAGATTGAAAAGACACATTTGCGGTATTTTATGCTGTTTTTATTTAGTAAAATTTTGGAATCAGACAAAGCTAGCCAATCCATCTACGCTGTTTATAGAAACATGTTAAATCCTCGACAGTGCTATAGATGATTTCAAAAGTGGTGAACGTGGGTGAAAGGACAGACCAAAATCAGGGAGACCTCTTAAAATCGATGATAATACTTTAAACTCAGAGTGGAGTCTGATCTACAAACACACAAACCAAGGAATTGTCATAAGACCTCGGTTTCCATGGTCAACAGTGAAGGATCATTTTTAAAGGCACGGAAATAATAAACAAATAATTTAAGCGAGCTAGATTTTGAAGTTCTGTAACATCTAACATATTCACCTGCTGTTGCAACTTCTGATCATTACCTTCAAGTCTATGAAACACTTATTTCGAGATAAAAAAAATAATAATAACTATTTTTATTCTTAAAATAATCCATTTTAAGAAAAGACATTTTTTACCGCTTTCCCTAATAAATAAATCTATTCGCACATTTATTAACTGATTCTATATACACTGGATATTAGGTTGACAGTAAATCTATTATACGACGGGAAATTACAAAACATTTTCATATTTCCGGCAAATTACAAAACCGGCAAATGCATCCGTTCTTTTGTATTGCTCTTTGATTAATGCCAAGTCGGTCATATACGTCTGCAACGGAGGCAAGGATCGAAAATTGTATATAGACAAAGGCCCTGGCAAAACGATGAAGTAATTCATGACCAACATTATCCGCGTTCATTTTCACCAAAGCAACGCAAGTCGAGAAACCTGAACCTCCTCCAGTTTCTGGCCGCTTCCCACTCTCGGCCGCAAACGTATAAATTGACGATGCCTATATTTATCGATAAACCTACGGCAATTTGTATCGGTTCAGTTTTTTGCTATCGAATTTAATGGGTGTCGAGTCCGGACAACGTTAGAGAAGTGTCGCCAGCCGACGCTGCTCTCGTCGCCGATCGATTCGAGATGTCGTCATCGATCGATCCAAAGGGCAAACCTTTTTTTGAGAACTGCAAACACAACAACCACGCAAATGTTGTGAAAACCTCTCATTTTACATATGTGAATCACCAGCCACGGCAATAGTCGAGTGGGTCTCGGGGGACATTGACCTCTATTACATCTGAAGTCACCAGTTTGAATCCGCACCCGGTTGCATAAACAATACCAAAATGGTTGCAATCGAAAACCAGCAATTGTTACTCAAGTCAAAATCGCCCACTAATTGTACTCTTCGTTATTTGCCATAACCTATTTTTTTCTCTAATCGTAATTGAATCCTTCCATTGTTGCAAGAATCCCATTTCAGTCGATTAACGTAAACTGAAATGGAATCATTATAAACCGATAATATTTATAACGAATTAATAAAAAAAAGCTGTTAGTTTAATAGGCGCCGCACAGTGGGACGGATCATGAGTTCTACTGCCAATCTATTTAATATCAAATAATAATATTCAAAAATATATTTCAAAATAACAACTGAAAAAATTGTACAACTATGCCATATGTATATAATTTTGTATATTCAATTACTAGCGTTATATATTAACCAAAAAACAATATTTTTATAAATAATAGACTATTTAATACAATATTTAATGATATCTAAAAAATTTGCGGCAGTTTTTTCCTATAACGTACATATTTTAATACGCTAAATAGAATTTTCATAAAAATATTTTATAATTTTATAAAATTAACTAATA
>JAGXCT010035338.1:33612-48874 GCA_022495035.1 Philopotamus ludificatus
CTATAACGAGGAACCTATCTGGACGTTATAGGGGGGTTTACTGTATATATAAAATTGAGAGGCAATTAAAAACTGTGAAGATATACTCGATTGAATAACCCAATATTGAACTAATATTAAAAACACAGTGACTTAATATACTCATTTTTTTCTGAAATCGAATTTCTAGAAGTAGAATTCAAGATCTATCCTATAATGCGTCGGTTATTTGAGATAAATTCTAGGGAACAGAAATTAAATAATGGAACGAATAGTGATTTACTGCGGTCTGGAAAATTATTCCATTTAATTGGGACAGTAAATTAAATGAATACATGGTTTTCTAACAAAATAATTATTTATAAGTTTTTTGAGAACAATATTAAAATCATAAAAATGATCAGATCAATTGATCTGTGATTCTGAGAGGTGACTGCAAAAAGTGTCACCGGATTATAGTCTTACTTTTTCATATTTAAGTAGGCAGTGACGAGAGCTCAACATCCGCAATGAATAATGTGCTGAATTTGTACAATTGCAATTCTACAAAAACAATAGACATGCTATACTTGATAAATTCTAACAGTAATTTTTCATAAAGTAATAAACGGCTCGTCGATATACACTGAAAAGTTTCAGCACCCCCAAGCATAATATGTATGTGTCGACTGATTATATATTATGTATATAAAAATATAAACTAAAATTATATTTAGTGTTACGCCGCGCGGTGTAGAGCAAGAGCGTTGTATGCTCGTCAGCGCTACCAGCGTCGTTAGATAGCTGCGGCGCGGCAGCGGGATGAGGGGGGTGTCGTCGCTAAGCGCTATGTTGCGCTGCGACTCGGAGCAGTCCCACGCTTTCTATATTGAGACACTTTTGAAATATTTTTATCTTCCGCAGCACGTTAGAATATTTTACCCACGAACCGCAACTGGTTATAAATCTAGTATATGCATTTTATGAATTCAGCTGATTATAATTGTTTCTTCATATTTATATGTCTTTTTCATATAAATATAGTTTATAATTACATATTATTATCTAGTACTTGAATATTTTTTTTAATAATATAATAAGTTTATAAATACATATTATTTTTATAGTTTTCAATAAACTTCGCTTATTTGGGCCAACCGATTAATTGGGACAAAATTTTCGGGCACTATGCCGTCCAATTAAGCGCAATCTACTGTATAATTTAACTAATTTAATATAAGTACTAACAACAGTTATTAGTTTGAGTCATTATTATTGTTTTAATCAAAATTTATTCAGTTGATAAAAGATAATTGCAGGTAAATATTTGCTTTTTTTAATGACACATAATGTTTATAAATCCGATTTTACTTTAAAATGGTTAAATATATTTAGATATTTTTTTGTTTTTTTTATCGAAAAACAACCTTGTACATTTAGCCGATCTGCCACGGCGACTCAAAACAAACCACGTCGTTTCAAGCGGATCTATTTATATTAGACCACAGGCATTTCAAGTCAAGATATTGACTTTTTTTAAATTTTAAAAATAAAAAAAGTTATTCATAATATGCTTCAAAATTTGGTCAATATTTTGTATTTTTTTACTAATCAATATGACGCGTAAATGGCACGCACACTCAGCGATTTTCCGCCGTAGACTAAGGACATGCCGTCGGTAGATCGACCGCCAAATTCTCGCGGCACGTGTCACTAATATACGTTTCGTTCACACTTCAATCACACTTGTCACATTGTACTGATGTGAGAAGCGAATATTGTTGTTTTTTTGCAATTGCGGACAATAAAGGTCAATGATTATTTATAATATTTAATCTTTAGACTATTTTAAGATTCTTCTTTGTCCAAAGAAAATTAAGTATCTATTAATACCAAAGGATTAAATCAAATAGAGAGAGTAGGCTTTGAAGAATTTGCAATTAAAGATTATGCAGAACTGACAACCGACGTAAGGCTTAATGATGTACAAATATTAGAGATTGTTTCAGATAATGTATGATAATGTAGTTGATTCCATTTCGTTCTAATTGGGGCGAAAAAGGAGCAGTTTCAACAACTCCAAAATTATATCCAGAAAACTTTCGATTACTTTGTAAAGAGTTCATTATAGCGCATTGTACTAATAAATATAAAATGACAGAGAATGACAACTGAATTTGTATTAAAAATCAGTTAACTTAAAGGAAACGTGTGATGTTAATTTAATTTAAGTTACACACAGCACACTGACAGGTCTGGGCAAACCTAGCCATGCTGATGGGATCTATTTGGAAACTCAAGTTTTTGATTTTTCTCGAATAACTCTTTTAATATAAATTTTACGTACCACAAACATCTTATATTTGTCTAAAAAAGTCTAAAGAATAAATATTATAAATAATCTTTGTCTTTAATTGTCCGTAATTGTGAAAAAAGATAAAAACAACAATATTCGGTTCTGTACTGCACGGGCGCGATGTTTTATCTCATTCGCATCGGGTAAGTTGTACCAAGTGCAAGTGAAATGTATACTATTCCCACGTGCCGCGAGAATTTCGGGGTCGATCTACCGGCGGACAAGTCCTCAGACTGCGTCGGGACGTCGTCGAGTATGTCATTTCCAGAAAAATCCAAAATATCGGCCAAATTATGTAGCAAATCATGAACAACTATTTTTATTCTTGGAATAATCAATCATTTAAAAAAAGTTAAGATATTGATGAAGAATTCGTACTTGGGGTCCATTTGACGCGTAAGTGATGCGCGAACTCGGCGATATTCCGGCTCAGACAGAAGACACTCCGCCGTCTCAGAGTTATCGCGGCACGTGTCACTAGTACGGTTTCACTCACACTTGCACATCGTACTGAATTCCAGCGAGAAAAAACATCGCGCCCGTATCAATAGAAGCGAATATTGTTGTTTTTTTTTCGCAATTGCAAACGGTAAAAGACAATGATTATTTATAATATTTATTCTTTAGACATTTTTAAGAGAAGTAAAAAAATATAATTATCACTCAGGTTGAAAATCTATTTGGGATCTTTTTTGCCGCCACTGTATTTTAAAGTATAGAATTACTCGGGAAATTGTAGGATTTCCTTTCTATAATTTTCAGTAAAAAAAATAAATGACATGAAATGCAATTATATACATAAAGAATAATCTCAAGTTACCTAAAGCTTAGGGAGTGAATCCATTTAAGGCAACATTGCTAGTACGTAATTCAATAATAAAGTAGAATTTCGAAGCGATTTCAAAATGCTTTAAAATATGTATAGGCAATGCCAACTTTATATCATAATTGGCGTTATGTTATGGGAATTTTATTTGCTTTTAGCATCACATGTAATTGGATGATCATTAAATATCTTTATATTAAATTATTATGATATTGCGGCACTCAATCCGTCCATTAGAAACACAAGTAATGACTACACGGAGGAATAGATGATAATTGTTAATCACGACTGTAAAATATCGCAAGCTCGATAAAATGACTTAACTGCGCTCTCTATTAGTTTGCATCAGATAAATTATTAATAATAATGATAAAAAAATGTTTGCCACGTCTGACTTTAAAGAAATGATAATATCAATCGGCCATGTGAACATAACCAATATGCAAACAATTTAAAATAAATATTATGTAAAATTTTATAGCATTTCCTCGTGCCTATTGACTGATAATGTAGTGTTGGATTGTACGAAATTAATGCAATTTAAAATGGGTGATATAATTATTAGATGGTTTGTCGGTCTGTCTCTCACAAAAATGGCATAATGGCGTCAAGATAAAAAATAACGTAAACAGTCAGTCACGATAGCTATTTTTTATGGAACAAAAGAGTGACGAAAAGGTTCGTTGGACAAACCCGGATCTCGTGTTAATAAGTGTGAGCAGTGCCGGCAACATTTGGTACTTAGAGTGAGAAAGAAATAGCGTATGGCGTTCGCAGTGCCATCTAGCGTAAACATAAACAATACCCGATTAAATTGAGACTCATATTGAAATAGATGTCATCATCAACACATGCAACAATAAAATGCGTTATTGGCAAATGATAACCTATTGCAAGATGATCTTGTTACAGAAATCGCCTATACTTTTAATTAAAAAAATAAATATAAATTTGAAGACAACAATGTCGAATCGAATATTATATATTAAATATAAGAGCACCGTTGTCTAAACATATTATATAGTCCGAGTGTTTTATGTAATAGGATAATATTATGATTTGATTTAAATTCATACCGTTGAACGACAGTACCGTCACGACTACGCCACAAACTAAACCATCGCAGAACTCTACTTTACCGACATCACACGATGATATTTATTATTGAGCTAAGATACAAACCATTTTTTATGGTGCAATTCCTAGCTAAATTAAATAATAGAGCGCCACAAATGATTTAAATAAAAACCCTTTTCAATCAGCAAAAATAAAATTAATTGAAAATATTAATATAACATCATATTAAACGAATATATAATAATTAAAAAAACATATACAAAAAGAAATATTCCATTTTTAAATAGTTTAACCTTGACAGGATTTTGTACGTGATAAAACAATTGAGTAATTTCATGGGAAGATAACTTCTGAAGTTAACGTTTACTTTTTTTATTGCACTTAACACATTGTAAATTTGCATTAAGAACATAGGCACGTGTAATGTCAACAGGCAGTCAAACTTCTTGCATATATTTAAAATAATAAACATAATTATCAAACGAATTTTTAATTTTCAATAAATCTTTTAAATATAAAATTGATTGAAAACAACTGGTGTATTATATCACATATGCAATTATTGGAACGATTCATCGTACAAGACAATGGTGCAATATATACGGTACTCTTATCGTATATTCATAACCATATAATTTAAAAAATTCAAAGAAAGTTCGTTTAGGTATTGAAATATAATAGACAAAGGGATAGAAGATTTAATTGAAGTATGAACGAACATTACACTAATTCATAAATCAATTCGTGGTGTAATTTATTTATTATTATAAGCTAGGACATTTATTAAATATATTAAAAGTACGTGGGATTTTCTGAATAAATTAGCAGTGTTGTATTATATCAATGATATATAATGATGTATGAAATTAAAATTATTTGATTCATTTTTTGCATCTAATAATAATAGTATTAAGCACTTTCAAGGAAAAACATGTGCATAATAATTTGGAAGATTAATTATGATTTTGTTGTAGTGGATAAAATTACAAACATGTCCGAACAATATCCGTCTTGTCTAATATTGATCTATAAATATATTCTAATGTTGATTTTCTAACAGCCTTTTATTGAATCGATTATAATCTAAGTTTATGTAATCACATTTACCTGGTCCACGAATCGCACACTAATTGAAAATCATTTTAGAAATGTTGTCAAAGTAAATCACGTGAATGACAAATATGGAGATGGTGACCAAACTGTTCTCGAATACATCTAGAACCCACAAAATTAAATTTTTGGTGACTGGAAAAGCTAACAAAACCAATAGCATTCAAGAAATAATTAATTTTTCCGTTAATTGTTAGACAGAAAAGGACATGGATGGATAGAAAAATCTTTGAAGATTGGTTCAAAACTAAATGGGTTCAAAAAGTAAGAGTTTTTAGAAATACATCCTCGAAAAAATACCAAAATTTTCCAAAAATACTAAATGTTGAGCTTTCCTCAACTTACAGGATTTTTCAGGAAAACCTTCGGAACCAATTAATTGCGCAAGTCGAGGACTGACTGTACAAGAGATAGCTTTATTAGATAATGTACCTTTTCTTCAAAATAAATGTATAATGAAAACAGTCGACGGACTTATGTTTCCAAAACCTTTACCATCTAATATCACATTTATAATTCTACCCAAGGATAATTCATTTCTTCAATGAATTCTTTAATGAATCGACAATATCGACTGGCCTTCTTGGAACGACAATTGGCGACTCGATTGGATGCGATACAGGAAATAACTCAACCTCAGTACAAATTTAAGTCAGTAACACTCGTACGATTGTGTAGGAAACGAGTGAAATACCTTAAATATGTGAGGTAATGACTAATTTATATCGTCGATAAAGAAAACATTGAGTGATTAGGATATGATTAATGTATTCCTCGTTTTCAACGTATAAGCGATGGTGATAGTATTACCAATTTTAACCTAGAGAGAAAGAAAATGGGAATGCAAGTGCACAAGTAGAAATTATCAACCATACAGGTTGACCTAAAAAAATTTTATTTAACATACGAATCTGATTTATCACGCATTGGAGAGGACTTAGGGGATGATGGCGAAATCTATTTCCAACTGGACGGAACATCTCCACACTATCATCGTGTTATAGGAGCATATTTCGAAGAGAATATTCTAAACAGATGGCTTGGATGAAAAGGTCCCATATAATACGCTGCTCGTTCCCCAGACCTGATGCCACTTGACTTTTTCTTGTGGGGATACCATAAAGATAAAGTCTACCCCAGAAAACCGACGACACTGGAAGTATAAAAAGCCGGAATTGAATCAAGTATGCGCACAACACCAAATTAAATGTTTGTTGAAGTTTGTGTAGCAGTGTATTGACCAGAACGGTAATAATTTTGAACTGGAGGAAAAGTTATACATTTTATGGGGATTCTTTTGCAATTTAAATATTAATTATATGTGAATAGAAACTGAAGTTATAATCATTCAAACGGTGTATACATTATTTTGAGACATCCTGTTACAACACAGCATTGACGACTGTTTATAGTTAACATGAGTAGATCGACCAATGAAGATTCAAACATAAAGATATAACAACTCTTATTAAAATTAGAATATCCGAAAGATTCTTGTAAGCCAACCAAAATCCTAATTTCTTCCATTTACATATTAAAATAAAAGATATATTTATTTATTTTGACAACGATAGATGGATGGCATAACAGAAAGATTGCAAAGCGCCTTTCACTTAAATAAAGATTCGATAAAGATTCTAAAGATGCAAGGGGAATGAATCTCTCACACTATTATTTCAGTTTGATTGAAATTTTTATATGATTTGTTTTATAATATTATAAGATATATGGCATTAAATTAATTAATTTCAACGCGCTAAACTACCTACATAAATATTTTTATAAAACATGCGGAGGTAATGGGTCTCTTCCTCTTACATACCCCCTGGTCAGTGTTGTAAAGAATTCCGTGAATTCATAATTTTTGTAGGACACCTATCCGACAACTAATTAAATAGCTCAATCGCGGTTAACTTACATTATCGAAATAATATGCATGTTACCTATAAGCCATAACACTGGTTATATTATTGTATTTTAAAAGGAAATAAAAAAATAATAATTCGGATTATTTGTGTTTTTTGCTTATCCGTGGGATCTTGAGAATTAGCCCGAATAATCGGCAATGTACTGTACTAAAGAATGGTTAAAATAGTTTGAATGATTCCTCGTTAATTTATTGTAGTGATGACGAAGGAATGGTTTCAGTAACTTCATACGTGATTCTAGAAGCTTTCTAAATAGCCAATACATATTTTCTAACAAACTGTGACAATTTCGGATAAGGGGAGCAATTTCAACCTCATTTAAAATTAATAATCATAATCAGATTTATACAAGAAACTAAAGAAATGAAATTAGAACAAATAATCAGTTTTACAAAACAAATAAGAGATGCTGTTTTATTGAAAACAATATCAAAATTATCTCTTTATTAAATATATCCAGGGATGAGATTCATCATGGCTTGTAGGTAACATACAATCAGTTTGATCATGTAAGTTAACCGCGACTAATCTGAGTTGGTATCCGGATAAGATAACCTTTCGGCGAAATCTATGAATTCTGAGTATTCTTTATGATACTGGCTAGAGGGGATGTAAGTGCGAAAGACTCATTACCCATTATGGGTGAATGACGCTTTGGAATTTTTCTGTCATGCCATCCATCCATCGTCAAATAAAATAATTAATAATTATATATCAATATTACTTATTAACAGGTATTTTTTTGGAAATGACACTTGAGTTAAATGTAATAATTGACAGGTTTAATATTATTAGATAAGATTAATTGCTATTATTTAAAGATCATTAAAAATTAATTATTCAGTGAAGTAGTGCGTGGGTTTGCAAATTAAACGTGTGCAAATATAGCGAAACGAATCGCCACTGTGCCAGCTGCTACACAATCCCGGTGACTACATCGAGTTGACATAATAGCACATTAACGACCTACGACTCTTGACACCTCGTCGGACTTAAATGCACAGCTGCGGAGTCAATGCTTTGCATAATCTAATTACTGGGCCGAAATTGGCATTTCATAGGCTTCAGCCGATATTCACACTGGACGAAAGTAGATCGCGTCGATCTTGAACCTGAACCGCCGATGCCGACATTAATATCTCAAAATGGAAACGGACGAAGGTCTGCTTATAACTAACGCCGTATTAATTGGCGACGGAGGTCGCTTATTCGATTTTAAGTGAATCTGGTAACGGTTGCCCAACGTGTACTATAAATACGGTTGCGTGCCTAGAACCAAAGTCCTCTCGGTCGGTGTTGTTATCAACAACTTTCCACGATGTCTTCATTACGTGTTCGGGTCAAATTAGCTGCGTGGATTTACTCGCCTTGAAAATTAATAAAAGCACACGGAGTCGAGGATTGCCACCCCGGAATTCGAAACTTTTAATTAGATTCGCGTATTCAATTTGAACATAGTTTTTGTTTGAAAACTGTTCTATGCAAATGTACAAAAAAATATGTTATGAAATCGTTTAATTACCCAAACTTTATAGATAAACATGTATGTGCGTACGTACATGAAAACTGGTTCTTGTAATAACATATTCTGCGGTGAACAAAAACATGAACGTTATTATAAATTGACTCGTGAATGAAATAACATTTAACAATAAAATTATTAGGCCGCGTAAAATATCTGACGGAAAAATCTGTTTAAACCGTCTATATTTATAACAAATACATGGATTTCCAAAAATGTCTATATATTCTCACATGCTAAGATCCGTCAACAGTGTTAATTAAAAGAAACTTAAAATTTTCCACAAACACACTCTCTTCCATCCCAATCAGCGGTACGTACGTTATTAGGTTTCAATTTCTGTCGTAATGCTTGTTATTGTCCGATAAAAAACGATCACGAATTTTCAGAAATCTAATAATGCCTTATTTTCACATGAGATTTCCCAGTTGCAGACCACGCCAACTTGGGTAACCGCGAGCCGGTCACGCTATACACGAATCAGAGACCCTCGACACGTGTCTGTTAATTGCTGTCTACTGAAAAACCAATTTGCTATAGACCTCGGGCACGTACTTGGATTTTTATTGGCGTATTAAGATCAATACAAAATCTTGATTTGACACAGACACAATAGTTCGGCAAAAGTTGCGCAAACGTCCTTCAGAAAATGATCAGTCAATCACGTGACAGTCCAACGGAGACTGATGGAGTGACACACGTTTCAAGGAAACATTATTCATCGATATGCGACCGATATATTCTGGCTTGGAATCACGTTACAATTATTCGAAAGCGCATATAATAGTGTTTAATCAGATTATAGATTTTATAGAAAAGAATCAGAAGTAAGTGATCAACGACCAATATAATCTACGATTGTTGCTGAAAAAATAAGCATTTTTTTTAATAATTTTATGTAATTTAGAACCCAATAGATTTTGATACGACGTTTTAGATTGTATAAACTATGCAATTACAAAAGTGTGACTATAGGATTTATGCGCTTTATTAGCCCCCACAAGTCGTCCGCATTGATTGACTTGGGATAGAATATTTTAACAACGGGATACCAGATTCAGATTTATATTTATGGATGCTGTGACAGTATGTAGCTTGAAAAAAATAAACATAATTATTAATCAATTAATAATAGGATGAATGGATGGACCCCGTGGGAAAGATGAATGGATCTATAATCTCTTGAACTATTTCTTTATCCAAAAATTTAAAATAAATTTCTTTAGTTTTTTTTTTGACAGATGCTCGATAAGATTGAGATCAGGAAAATTTCCAGGTCAAGAGGTGAGCTTTGTCTTTATTAATTATAATCTCGATTATCTGCGATTAGCTCAAACACTACTAAAACTCTATTTAGATCGCTAGAATTTTCAGATGTAACGCAGTAATCGGTAATATTAAAATCTTTGCAGGAAATTATAGTTGATCATTTCTTTTCAACTTCTCTAACAGCATATGTAATTTTGAATCCTCTTTTCCGAAACTAGACATACAAATATTGTGTAGTTCGTAGTTGCTCAATATACTACTGTTCTTTATAAAGAACAGCTAATATCTACCTTGAATATGAAGAAAAATTATGGTATAATATTATATCATAAAAAGTTAATGATGATTACTAATAAAATTTGAAATTTAATTCGAGCGATCCACAGTATTGTTGCCAAAAAATGAGGAACCACTTGTTAATACATGTTTTTGGTACAATGCAGTGATTCCAACTGACAATTATTTATAGGTTATCTTCATCCACCTCCAGAGATACACCATGAACCAATACTTCATAAACAATTGACTCCCCGTATAGCCATAAAATGCATGTCCATAATATGATGGTGACTGTTATTTTACATGAGCTGTAGTAGTGTCTAGGTTAAGGATAATAATTAGTATGTATGTTTGTCGTATAAATGAGTAGAGTATGGAGCAAAATTATTATGAATTATGGGTTTCGTTAATTCGTATTTGTGTATATCTAACATATACAAAAAGTTTGAGACATCTAGGATTTATATTAAAAGAGTTTTTTAAGAAAAATAAAAAACTTGCGGTTGCAAATAGGCATCGGCACGGATTTCCAAAGTAAATAGGCCCCCTTATGACGACATATTTGTTTACGAGCCGCCGTGACGGATCGGTTAAATACAAATCCACATTTTTCTGCCAGTACATGTCGACGTAATTTCATTTAAATTTTTTTTGGAGTGAGAAAATTTTACAAATTACTTTTTGTATCTTAAATAATATACAAAAAATGAATGCATCGACATAACAAGACCATGAAAAAAAACAGAAGATAAGAAGAACCATTTTATTGTCCTTGGCAGTGTATCATCGTGATCTTATAATGTCACGTCAGGCATACAGTAACATAATTCTGCGTTGGATTGAATTTAAGTAATTTTGAATTTATTTAATTATATTACTCAAAATATTGTCTACAGAAGGCATACACAAATTAAAGTCCGCGGGCCATATTCATAAAATTATTTTAATTTTTTTCGGTCTTTTTACTTTTCTTTAAATAAAATATATATATTTATCAGTACATCATAAAAAATAATGAATTTATAAAGCTTGATTAAATTAAATTTAATTAATAAAAGATGTAAAACAGTTTCTTTTGTCTCATTAGATTATTACAATTGAAAAAATACCTATCTAAGATTTTTAATTGCGGTCCACCGTAGTTTTAAAATCCTTGGTGCGGTCCGCGGTAAGTTAAAAATTACTATTGCGACCCTTCAGCTAAGAAATTTGCCCGGGTCTAATCTACAGGGATGACAAAAAATCATAAGTAGTTAGGATTCTTTACATCGATTTACGAATTTTAAAATAGGTATCACCTACGCCAAAGAAATTAAATTTTGATTCGTCTAAAAAAGCATAACGATCCTAATTATACATCGTCCAACGTAAAAATATATACAAAATTGATTAAAAAGAAGTCTAAAACTTAAGGGTCGAATTTAATAAATATAATAAGATACATTTATCAATTAGCATAACCCTAGTATCCATTAGCCTATCTTTAAAACACATGTTCTAAAAATAATATCCTAATTAACCTATTCTCATAAGGCAGAGGTGTCATAACACGTGTGAACAAGAAAATGCAAGTCATCATAGTCTCATGTCGGGGCCAACACAATGGACTGGTTGATATGAAACCATTCTGAATCCGCTAATTGATTTGCATACATCCAATTGTGATAAGATGCCGTGGGTAGAGCGAGAGACACATTCCGTTTTGCAACAATCGAGTTATCGCCACAGTGAACGCTGTCGATTTCTGTCGAAACACAAGATATGCAACGATAATACCACCCACCGGTAACGACGGATAATAATTTGGGCTCTTACCTAATTCCGGTACGCGGCGTCTTCTCTTGACAGGCACCCTCTTGACGCCGGGCAGATTCTCCAGTTCGTTTCCCAAGTCTTGGGAAATGTGCTGCCTCGCGAATTTGATCATAGGCTCCCTGGCCTGCTCTTGGAATATTCTGGTCAGCTCCGCATTGATGTAACCCGGTTTCAGAGTGGCCGCAGCTGCCAGCTGATCCGTGAACGACTTTATTCCTTCTTTGAATCTGGCCTGGATCTCCTCGTTGAGGATCTCAATGGCGTCCTTGTGCCTCGCTGCGTTCGTGTTGTCGGGCCCGCACTCCTGCTGATTGACTTTTTTCACATCGACGTCGTTGACTTTAGTAACCGGTTCGACTCTGGCATCTGTTACAGCCGCAATTTTATCACTAGCCACATTTTCTAAGACACTATTCGTAATATCACAATTATTATTTCTATTCGAATTGACTAATTTCACGTTTTGTTTATATTTCTTTTTGAAAGAATCGCACTCGTTTTCTGACACTTCACATTGATCACTCGAATTCACTAAGGGTTGAGATTTACAGTTCACTAGAGAGTTTTCTTTTCGGGCTTCTTCTTTAAATGCCAAACTATCTGTGGATGGGTGAGAGAACGTTCTTTTCAAATTGCTCTTTCTATTGTGCTTAGTTTTGACCGAACCTTCGGAAAGAGATCGCTTGCACTCCGGTTTGACGCCATTGCCATTGGTCAATTGTTGATTGTTCACGATTGAATTCGAAGGAGATAACGATTTCTTTCTGGAGTTTCTTCTTTTGTTTGCCTTTTTAGTTTTAGTAGGAGTGTGATCTTTGCCTGAGTTCTGCATCTTGATTTGATTTTTTTTCAGCAAAATTCCTTAATAAAAAAGGAATCTAAACTTTTCCTCGATTGCTTATTATATTATAAATTGAATGAGACGTGTCTCATTAGATTCGTTTCGTATCGCTTGCGCAGTATGGTCGCATAATTCGAATCCAGCCAGCAATGGAGCAGTGCTTCCATCTGAAACAGCAATAAAATTTCAATCAATTCAAATGCCTATTACAAAACGATAATATTACACGTGAAATGACGTAAATAAAATATAATGATAATTTCGTAACACTCGAGAAGATTCTATAACAAAAATTACATATAAAACAAAAAATATATATGCCAAAGTTAATATATCAAATCTCCAACTGCGTAATCCAATATGTTAAATGGATTAATTGATCTCTGCAACCTTCGAGGCTTTAATAACCGACATTATGAAGATAAATACGTGTTAAATTCAATAGAAATAATTAATAATTTAGCAATAATTATCGTATTTCATCGAAAAATTAATAATTTAAAAAAACGGATTCGTTATTAATCAATATACGATTAAATTTAAGCTTATCAGCGTTGAATTTGATCGTATTATAATTTCTGTTTTGTGATATGAAAAAAAAATATTTCCCACGGGAAAAGGATGTGCTTGGTCTTGTGCTGAAGACTTTATGTAGAACTGGATCTCGAACAATGGCTAGCGGCTAGCGGAAGACATACCAGTTTTCATACTATCGTTGTTATATATTAATAATTTTTAAAAAAGATCTCTCTCATTACTTAGAGAAGATCTTTATGTGAATCAAATTACGCAATTACTGCGAAACAATAAATAAAAACTGCTCGGCCGTCTCCCATGGATCTCCATTATGAGCCGCCATGAAATATTACACAATTACAAAGCGTTGTTATTGCGAGTATAATTGAAAATATGTGTGCATTATTATGATGCAATTAAAATATATATAAGGTCACATGAAAAAAAATTGAGAACCTCTGAAAATAGACCAAAATTGCAATAAAAAATATAACAAACACGATTACGTTTTTTTTTGCTATTAAATCGTACAAATAGATTTGCAAATCGTAAAACGAAAAGCAAGGTTGAATACATATAATTACGTTTTAATTAAAGATTCAAATAAACTGAATTTAATATTTTTTTTAGATATCAGATTTAATATCAATTAGTTATAATTATCTGAATATTTTAATTAAAAGAATACGGGAATATTATCTCATTAATCGTCATTGTACATTGATTCAAAAATAGCCGTATAATTCGTTCCGTTAAACTGAATCGAAAATTCCACTCGAAAAATTCGCATAATCACTTAATGAATCTATTCATGTGCGTAATTGATTGGGCTCTTATTGCAGTATTTTAACATATGTATGTGCAGACATAAATCACCGCCTTAGCTCTTAAGCGCCTTTCGAAATCACACGTATATATTTGTAAAGCAATGTTGCCCCTATAATATACGAGGGCTCGGACAACACGGAAGCAATCATGCAATCGAAATATTACATTTCTACAAATTGACCTGAGATCGGGCATAATATTACTCGAGGTCAGCGTTATTTGTTATTCATTTACCGAAAGATTCTTCAGCGATCGTTGAAGAATCTTTTGTGATGGACACAGCACCTAGCCAGAACCAATTCACATATGGACAGGTGGGTATGACAGGAAATTTACCGGTTCCACAATTAAGCGTGTTTGCTCAGAGTGGCAAGGCACATGGAACAATGAGGAATATGTGCATGCATATGTAATGCGCCAAGTTCACGGCGCCGATGATGGAACAAAGCTTTTGGGAGTGGCAACAACAACTCGCGTTTAGACGTTTAGAAATAATTATTGTGATTAGTTTCACACCGGATCCATCAATCCTCGAGCGAGATCCGTTTTCCATTCGTCGAGTGGGAAACTGTAGTTGACGATTGGCAGGTGAAATGTTCTGTGAAACGCCAAGAAATCAACGCAACATAAATGTCAAAGAGGATATTCTGCTATCTGTGCATGTCGTTAACCTAGCCGTGCCGATGGGGTATATTTTGGACACCAAGTTTATGATTTTTTCGAATAAATCTTTTATCCTTTTTCACTCTGACCTGACGTAGTGGCCCAAAAGATTTTTACTAAAAGAATTTAACCACGTTTATTTAGTTATTTTCATTTTCCCAATGAAAATCTTTGTTTACATATTCGTAAAATACAATTCATGAGAGTAGAACGTAGATTCGACGAAATTAATCCAGAATAGAAAAGGTATAAATCTTACATGTCACAAACTTTT
>JAGXCT010035339.1:2462-26536 GCA_022495035.1 Philopotamus ludificatus
GACTTTAAAAACAGGTGGGGCATAATGAGGTTGAAGTGCTCCTATCCTTTTTTTTTAAAAAAAAAACAAATAAACCGTGTATATTTTTAGAGTACAATGAGAAAATAAATAGAATTATCAATTTTCTATTAAGAAATTAAACAAAAATATTTCTTATTTAAATATAAAAAAAATCTTAATATATAAATATGTATTTAATAATTAAATATGATTTTTTTGTCGAAAAACGTTAACGGTGTCGTTTATTTTTCGAATCGAGTAGAAAATATAGACCAGCGGTGCATATACAGGTCTGCCCCAAACTTTTATTTGGTTTGTTTGAGCTTTACGCAGCAAACGAAAAGCGACAACAACATTCATTTAAGCCAGAACTAGCTACTACGTGATCAGGGCAGATACATGAATGCCAAAACACCTACGAGAACGGTTCTGTAAGCATATTTAGCTTGTTATTATTTTTTATTATGGAAAATGTGTATGGAACAGTGCCCCGGTTGCCCCAAAAGACAAGTCCCCCCCCTGATTGAACATATAAACACTAATTTTTAATTACGTTTATTATACATGGTAATATAAATTATTATTTAACTAGGTTATGCCGTTTATTAAAAAAAAAATACGAAAAAATACCTTGTTTTTATAAAAGAATATAAATCATATTAATATATTTTAAATCTTTTTAAAAATAATATTTAAGAACAAATCATATATGCGTTATACAAAAACTATATATATGGTTGATATTTTAACGCACATGGACCAAATTTTAAAAATAATTTGTAGCTTTGACAGCTTTCTGTCCACCATGGCTCGTATTTGTCGAACATGTCTAGATCGTTCCTTTCATACGACCTCCATATACGAAGAATATGACTCTAAAGAATTGCAAGATACTCAATCACGCAAAATTATTGAGATTTTACATAGTTTTCTCTCATTAAAGGTATTAAATATATTCATTCTACGATAAAAACATATTTCTATAGATATAGATATAAGAAAACAATGATTTTTACCACAAAATCAATCAATTTTATTGATTATGATTATTAATTATATATTATACGTAGATTATCGAGAGTTTACTGTACAAAAATAGTATCAAAATTATTAATTATATACGCTTTTGTCCGCAGTTTGATCCGAGCGATGGTTTGCCACCTGATATATGCATTCCATGTGCAGAAGAAACAATAAAAATGTACGTTTTCAAAAAGAAGTGCGAAAAATCAGACAAAACACTCAGATCTCAGTATAATTTTATTAATTGCATGAAAAATGACGGACTCGACGAATTTATGTCAGAGAATGACAGCAATAATTTAATCGACTCGGTAAATGATTTATCCGACGGCGATAATTCATGTAGCAAACAAATAAAAAATGAATACACCAAGAGATGTTCCAAAAAAAAGACTTCAAAGATTAACGACAAATCTGAAAAAATATATAATTGCAAGTACTGTGAATTTTCTTCGAGATCAAAGATAGAATACGTTAAACATCGAAAATCGATGCATAAAAAAGAGAGCAAACGTATGAAAATAAATAAAAGTATTAATAGCAAATCGGAATCATTCACCGAGGATATGGAAGACGGGATGAAACTGTTCAGATGCGCCAATTGCAATTATAAAACACCTACGAAATCGAACATGGCATTGCATTCACGCAATCATTTCGGCGATAAGCCATTTCATTGCGATCATTGCGATTTTAAAACGAATTTCCCGGGAGGTCTTCGAACGCATCTACGAATACACACAGGAGAGAAGCAGTTCCTTTGCGATGAATGCGATTGCAGATTCAAACAGCTATCTCATCTCCAGCAGCATAAGCTGACTCACTCGCAAGAACGACCGTGGCCGTGTCATCTATGCGATTACAGCGCTAAAGCCAAACGACATCTCGACAACCATCTGAGAACGCACACGGGCGAAAAGCCGTTTATGTGCGAGATGTGTTCATTCACGTGCGCAAATCAAGTCAATTTAGAAATGCACAAACAAAGTCACAGCGATACTAAAAAGTACAAATGCGACTTGTGCAATTACAGTTCTAACTTTAGAAAGAATCTGGTAATGCATGCCGTTAAACATACCGGCATTAAAGCGTTTCTTTGTAACATGTGCGAATATAAAGGCACGTGCGCTCAACACTTGAAGGCTCATATGATTTCGCATTCCCAGGAACGACCGTTTGCATGCAACGTGTGTTCGTATCGCACCAAGACCAACTCGATGCTGAATAGACATTTAAAATCCCATTCCAAATGAATAATTATTTTATTATTATATTATACAGTATTACGATTATATTATTTTTATTTATATATATATATATATATATATTATAAAATGTTTATAATAAAATTATTACATTCATCATTGGTCTATATTTATATGTTCGAGGATTAGCATTTACGCTATCGGCCTCTAGATCTCATTCGGTGGTCTGAGTTTCATATTTTTTGGATATTATTCATATTTTTTTAATAATAACCGAGCTTCTATTTTTTTGAATGCTCTGTGCTCCTTTTGCACTGTTTTTACAAGTTACATATATTTTTTAAATAATATCAAACGAAGTACATATAAAGGTTATCAAAGTACATGAACAAAGTATACATAATGTTTATAGAAGTTAATGATGTTAATGTGGTCTATTTTTGGCAGACCATCTGTTTCTCCTTGCAGGACGGTAGCCTAGTACTGTTTTGGGAAGCGGAATTCTGTGGTGGGCAATGGAATGTTCGATGGTGTAGTTGGAGAGGGCGGAGATGGATGGGTTGACTTTAGAAAATTTGGGGAGGTTGCTGTAAAGGGCAGCACTTGTATTTTTTTTTTATGAGGTCGGATATTGGTGGGAATATTTAAAAGGATCTAATTTCTTTTGTTCCAGACATACCAGGGCTTTGCAGATGATTCTAAAGTATTTTGTTGATTCTAATTTGAATTTTTGTTTTAAAAGAGTTAGACGAGCAATTGCCCCAAATGGCCCGGAAGCACAAAAGGATTTTTTTGGTGGGATAACAGCTGTATATATTAGTTTTTTTAATTTGTGGATAGGGTGCTTTTAGATTAATAAAGTGGGCCGAGGGCGGCTTGTGGAAATATTGATTTTTTTGATCACATATTTGGTGTGGTTAAGCCAGGATAGCCTGTGATCGAATATGACCCCGAGGTACTCCACTGGATGTCTGAATTGCCCTATTTGTCGGTGGGGCGTTTTATTCTCGCCGTGTTGGATAGAGAGCAATAAAGGGCTTGTGTTTTTTGCTGAATTAATATTTATCAGCCATCACATGCTTTTCAACTTCGGGGAATTCTGTGATATAGTTTTGAATGTATGATTTGATTTTGCTGGGCCAGATGTGTCTGCAAATTATAGCAGTGTCGTCATTAGAAGCGATCATGAGGTTTCTTTGTTTTCGGGGGGCCGGAATGTCACTTGTGTAAAGTGAAAGGAAGAGCAGAAGAGGCAGAAAGTGCTGACTATGAGGGACTCCCGCACTTATCGGCCTGGTGGTAGAGATCTGAGTTGATTATTGGCCCATTTCTATATTAGTTTTCGTTTTTATAACTGCGACTTCTTTTTTGATCAGTCTATCACAGACACGATTGAGTTAACATCTTTGGAAGTTTTTTTTTTTTATTTTTTATAATTACTGTTCCTCGGCTTTCTTTTTTGTGTCATAAATTTTATTTTATTTTTAAGAATAAAATGAACAAGCCCTAAGCCAACGGTTTTGATTTTGAAAAAAAAACAAAGGTATTTCTCTCCAGTACCCCTAATAATAACAAAAATGACTTTGAGCAATGTTTTTTTTATCGTTATCAGGATATATTTATAACTCATAAATATCGAACCCTCAAGTTAAATAATCATTTAACCAGTGTCATCGCTTGTAGGTAACATATGTATTATTACGATAATGTAAGTTAACTGCGACTGATCTAAGTTAGTACTCGGATAGGTTGATCCTCCGACGAAAATTATGGATTCAGGAATTCTTTATGACACTGGGGATACCCCCAGTGTATGTATGCATGGCTTTTTGATCCTTTCTCGCGTCATGACAATTTTTGGACATTAGGTTTGAAAATTTTGGGAGCACATCAGAATTTTGGTTGGAAATCAGTATTTTACTGTGCTGCAGTTCCCCGCTCAAGCTTACGGGTGTAATACCCTAAATTGAAAGAAAAACAAGTATATAAATAAAATATAAATCTTAAAATCTACTGACTCTATTTTACTGACTCAATACAATCCTAATTCTTACACGGGGAATATTTAATTGTATTTGCTGGTCAGGTTGATCGTCATTAATAATTGTTTTCGGGCACCGGTACCTTGTTCTATTGCCATATTCCGACAGAGAAGAGATCGAAAATGAATGGCGGCCATTTTGAATTTATTTAACACATTACCTACGGGGCAAATCGCAGTTAAACATGTGGTGGAACCGATTCGCCGATGATTAAATTTTTATAAAACATGGTCTTTGAATGTTGGATGTGGAATATTAATATCTACAGTTGGAACCGGAAGGGTGCGGGAGAGTATATTAAAACCACGTTAGTCTCAATAGGATCTCGTTTTATTGAAGGCGGAGGGCATAACCACGACCGACCCCAAGCTCAGACCAACGTACATTGAGTATTACAATTCAAAGTATCCTCCATTATTCGGTCTGCATACATCCCTTTCTGGCCAACCCCTAGCATGCTTTATCTTGGCAACACTGATACATAAAATAAACTATCCTACACGGCCTCTTCTGATATATCGTCCGTCCTCGGATGAGGTCCGGCCCAGGCCAAGGTTGTATTTTGCTATCCAAAGTGATTTTTCTCTGCTCTTCGCTGTACTCAGCACCACAGGGATTGTCCGAATTTTTCATAAATGTCTTGAATTGTTTAATCTAGTATTTGGTTTGATTCCAAGTTAAAATTTAGTTTACATGTAAGAATGTTAGTCTTCGCCTTGAGAAATTCTCATCACATACGTAGCATCTTAGTCAAACAAGTGCTATACGATACATTGGTTCCGAGCTTGCTTGAATCAGGTTCCCTTATATGGGCGCCTTATGACGCCTCGAATTCCCTCAGATTAGAGAAGATACAGAGAAATTTCTAGATATCTCTACATGAGGGAGTTTGGATTCTACCCAAGTTTATACCCCAGCACATAGGTACAGGGCTGCCTGGGGTATGTAACCCTCGAGAAAAGAAGGCCGATCTACTTAGTAAAGCACTTTTTCAAGCTGTTGGTTGGCGCAGTACATAACTACTCCCTTGTATTGCGCGAGTTGCCCTTATGGGCACCATCTCAATATCATTGAGCTAGCTCGCGTGGACTTTTTCTTCCACCAAATGTGAAGAGAGGTGCTCTCAGAAACTCTCCGGACCAACTAACCAGAGCTATTACTCTGCTCAACCACTTAACCGACTATGTAAATATTTTCGATGTTAAATATCGCCATTTCGTTGATCTTTACGAGATTTTATAATTTTATATAGCGGTTTAATTAAAGACAGTATTTTCTCTTAATTGCTTTTGTTACTTTATATTTCTACTCTTTATTTACATTTCATTTCATATTTTTTTGTTTTTATACGTGATTGGCCATTGTAATGCCAATCACGCATTGTTTTTCATGAAAAATATATAAAAAATGAGTCATGCAAAAACCTGATCAGCTGATTGGTTTTGTAGGAAAACTTTTTTTTATATATTGGATATATAGAGGACATCAAGGAATCGGAACATAGGACATCGAGAAAAAGTCAAACATACAATAATGATATATTTTATTACCGAGAAATAAAAACATTTATACAACACACGTAATAAACAAAATGGCAACCATGTCGTCAGCCACATTGTTATTTATTGCGATCAACTGACTCACTAGCCACAGTTATATATTCTCTTGACCTAATATACAATATATTTTACGTTCATATAAATTTTTCATATTTGTAATTTATATAATTATTACTTACAAATAAAATCAGAAATATAACATCTTTTACGAGTATAACTTACACTATATATTTTTCAGATCTTAATTTATTTTTAATTTATTCCTTTTACTAAATAAATTAAGAGTATTTGAACTTTAATTAAAAAAAAAAAAAAATACGCAAATGCTCAGATCTAATGATCCACTTTTGAGATTTCAACGAAAACGTTTAAAAAAAACACCTCTCACGTTAATTTTATTTACAAGCATTTGTAAAATCATCGTAATATATATATATAAAATATGTGTTTTCATAAAATATTCTCATCATGATAAATATAACATATAAAAAAATTCGATAATAAAATATTTTCATCCATCAGATAATTGCAAAAAAAAATTTAACAAGCTGACGTTCGTTTACATATTTAATCTATAATTGAATCATTTCGTTCTGGCGATCGTTCGACGACGATGACGACGACCATGCAAATTATTATTGACGTGAAATCTATCGATAAAAAAATGGCACCGCATGGTACATTCAACGTATATAATAATAATAGACTAAAATTGATATTCGCAACGATAAAATAAAGAATACGTCGTAAATACTTATGTTTGACTGTGTCGAGAGTTCCGATCCATATTATTCAGCGAGACTCACCGCCGACGACAACGAATCGTGTCCGATAACGTCTCAATAAATATTTGTTACTGTTAGACCTGAACATTATATATATATATATATATAGATAAATAAAACACATCGCATATAGCTTTGGTTGTAGTGATTGAAAAAAATAAATATGTACTTCTAAACATGAATGTCTGGGAAGAATATATATATATGTATATATATATATATAATTTTTTTTATTAGCCCGCACCAAAAAAACATTTAATCTAGATATAAACATTTTTTATCATTAACTAAAATGTTACTTGTTACTATGGCTATATATATATATACTAGAAAAACACAGAAGCATTTAATAAGTTTTAGTACAATGTTATGAAACAAGTCTGATTCATTATAACAATAAGGTTACATACTGTTTTATTTATTTTATTCTTTTTATTAATATCAACATTATTAAGTACCCCGTATATAATATATAGAGGGTTGCAAACCCCTGACCGGCTCAAAATTACATCAAACAATGGACGGGATCATATTAAGATAGGCTCCATCGGTAAATCGGAACGGACGTGTGCGTCCGACGAATAAGTAACTGGCCTGTCGATTATTAAATGTAATGCGAAAATATATAATCTGATGAGATTAACGTATTCGAGGTACGCAAATGGCACAATTTAACATAACATAAGAGATAAAACAGCTTAACAATTCTTATTTCGAATAAATTATATTACAAAATATATATATGGACAATTATATATATATATATATAAAAAAAAATGACTCGTTGTTTGAATTCTTTTGTTTTTTTTTTTTATTTAAATTTTAATAGCACTTGTTTATTTGTTAAATGCTCGGCGATCGTATAAACAACAAGAGATTTAGATCCTCTCTCTCACATGAATACTCTATATATATATATATAAAATTTACTTGTAATAACTTTAAAATATCAATATAATAAACTATTTTATAAAGATAAAAATTACATGATGCACTTATCAACATGAATTAATTAAAAAAAAAAAAAATATACAGCACCGAGTATATATAAATACATTATGAAGTTAATTTATCTTAGGATTAATAAAAACATTGATTTATTAATAATAATAAAAAAAAACGATAATAATATAACTGTCGTCAAGGACTTGAATTGGTAAATATATATAAAAACGATCTTTTAAAATTAATCACGAAAGTTAAGGCACATCGTACGCGTGTTAATTCTCATAGTTAATAATCAAAGCACTCGACTCTCCATAAAAAAATATTTATCATTTTTTATAAAAGATTTAATTATGTAAATAGCATCTTAAATACTGATCATTTTTTTTTTATTTATCAACATATAATGAAATATTGCAAATATAAAATATTATATATAAATTTGTCAACTCTGATTTGAACTACAACGCAATTATGCAACGCTCGTATAATAAAAAAAAACATCATTTGTTCTGTCTCCCACGATCGCATCGCGTTATAAGTATAACGCGTGTTGCATATATAGCACATCTATCGTGTAATAATACGATTACATAAATATCAAAATACAATATCAATGCAACAGCGTGTCCCGATCGCGAGACGCCGACGAGATTACATGGGCGATGCGATTGGGAGACGCTGTTCTACAGTACAGGTGGAGGATGTGATCGGCGCGAGATGACGCGCTCGTCCATTAAAACATATACATGACCTCAGATCAAAAAAAAAAACATTCGATGACCCATGTGAATATAGAGTGACTTCGTGCAGGTCTATATATATCATTTTTGAGCACTATTCGATACAAGTTAATGCTGTGACAGAGCGGGCGGTTACAGATGATGAAGCTACAGATTACAGATAAATGTACATGTATACGTGGGTACTGGTTACGAAGGTGTGACACAGGGGAGGCTGCAGGCGGCCGCCCGCTGCTGTTTTGCTGTTAGTCCCGCGCCGCCGGTTAGCACTCCAAGCCTAGCCAAGGTTAACGAGAAGAGAGAAAACAGTAGGTTAGTATCGACCAAAACGTAAACGGGTACAACTAGTCCGGCGGGAGGCTATCGGGCATTCACAAACTGCACGCATCCGTCGCTAGTGCGGACCGTTACGTTTCAATCGTTATTGTTAGAATGAATGAATAAGTAAATAAACGCGAGCGAGCGGTTAATGCCCAAAAATTACAATTTTATATATGTGGTTTGGTTAATGCCCGATAGTTCCCATCGGCCGAAAGCGGGCACTTGTCCTCGTCAACATGCAAATTTTGCTGGCGCTTATAAATATATAAACAGATAAATAATTAATATTTTTTTGCATATTGACTGATGCTTATATGTATTTACAGACAGCATTTTGAGACAACACGTGTGAGCGCGCCCGCGAATGAAACGCGCACACACATCTCGTCGGGAACTTGGCCTTGTGGAGTTTTCGTTAGTTTGGTTTTAGTCTAACTATAGTCCCGGCCTTACGGCCAAATTAATAATGTTACTCGACTGAGATTTAATGCACGAGTTATGAAACCATTCCAGTTGTTAATAAGAACAGTACAATGTGTAAATTTTAATGGTGCAAACTGAACTAATAAGTAATAAATAATAAAAAAAAAAAATAATACTCGTGTAAAGATTTTATATAATTTTATTTTGACGTCAAATATAGCACCTCGTACAAATTATGTAATTACTAAAATTATGATTTGAAATCTCAGTCCCGACGCAATCTAATAATGCGATTGCGCGGGATATCGTAAACTAGAAATCGCCGTGAAATGATTTTGCCGCCGATCCAACTCGAGCGTAATTCATAAATAAATCGCGGACAACCTAATATATCGTCGAGCAACAACAGTTCACGGCGCAACTATGAAAAATCACAAGTTAAAGCTATAAAGTTTCCACAAAGGCTCAAGTCATGTGGCATATATATATAAGAAATATAACTTAGTCTGTAGATAATCCTAACACTCTTAAATCAAATAGATATAACTATTACAACTAAAAATATATTTTGAAAATATGTTTCAATATTACAAAACAAAAACACGATCATTCCAGAACACAACAAACAGACTGGAACCAATGATGGCACACAGAAAGAAGGACATCACAACCGTCAAACTTACTCAACGATTCAAAACTAAATAAATATAATACCCATATAACAAAAATAATTAAAATCTCTTCAACAAAATAAATGTACGAACGGAATATCAAAAAAAAAAGATAATAAAAAAGTCCTCCTTTCCCGTATATAAACATATAATATTAACGATGAAATTTAACAACTCTAGAGGTAATATAAATTAAGCAGCCCCACTAATATATATATCGCACTTATAAGCAATCAGCGTTTTTGTTTTCAAAACGGACCGTCTATCGTAAACATACACATCCCGTGTTGTACCAGCTTTCGACGAATAAAATGATAAACAAAGAATAGATATGTGTTAGAGCTCACCTCGCGGGGATCGTTTAGGTGTCTGTCGTCGGTTAAGAGAGAGCCCCGGCACGTTGGTAGGGGTGATCACGCACCCCCGCTAAGTGGCGCCGACCCGCGCCTGCGCGAGCACCCGCAACACCTACTACATCAACGTAACAAAATTGTCATTGTGCCTAATGAATCAAACACCCCCATTTATACCAAGAAATCCTTCCAATGAGCTCAAATCAAATATATAAACAACAAAAAAAATGACTAATATACTGGCTCTCGGCAATGATGAGTTGGTGATTATGTGCGGGAGATGCGACGAAACGCCGTATACCGCCTCTCCGATATATATATATAATACTGCGACGGGCAAATATAATAAAAAAAATCGTACGCGCATTCGTCGCATCTCCCGCACAATAAACGGAACATGCTAAAAATCAAAAATATTATAGAAAAAACAGAGCTGCTATAAAATAAAATGCATATTAAATATTCTGGTAAAAATGTTCAACAAACATATCCACAACGTATAATCACTTTATTTCAAAATATACTTCCTATATAACGTATATATTCAATACAATCTTTACAAATATCACTTGTCCATTCTACTCTTAAAATATATATAATAAATATATATTTATATATTCATCGAATTATTTATTACATCTTTAAAAAAATTTTACCAACGGCAAATCGGAGAAACAAAATAAAATACTACACAAAATGACACAGTTCATGGTAATAAAATTGCTCGGCGGTACGCCGGTATGCATACAAGTTCAAAAAAACAACAATGTCATGGATAAACTTCAGGCTAACATTATATACAAATAAATAAATAATTTCAAAAATAAATCGCTTAATACTGATTAATTTTGGACCTTCGGAAGGTTTAATTGTTTTCATTGTAAAAAGAATATGAATGCCCCTTCGTTTATTTAATAAAATACTAAATTATAAATTCGAGTAAAGCCGCAGAGTCGATCACCGCCACTGAATATCACAAATTATAAAATCGCATCGAAAAATACAATCATCCTACGATTTGCACGGTCGCTGTTTAAAAAGTAGATCAACGAACGTCAACGCCTGATGATGACACAACTGGCCATCACAAGCCGATCCAAATAATGAACGGTAGAACATGAAGCCAGGTTATCAAGACAAGCAGAAGAATTCGGCCTGCAAGTAAACGAAGCTAAACTGAGTATATGATCAGCACTAGAAACCGACTAAGAAAATGATTGGGAACTTAACCGAATCAAATATTAGGAGGAACCGGAAGAAATCACGTATACATTTTTTTGCCTTAATGCCAAAGTCACTAAAGCCATTAAATAAATTTATTTAAGTGCTGATAGCGCATAGATGTCAATTTAGGTTTCAAATGTTCAAATCGGTAAATAGAAATCTTAAAGATACAATCTGGAAGACCTTTTAAATTTGATGACGACATATTGAGATCCCTGATCGGGTCGGATCCTCGATTAACCATCGAGGAATTATCCCAGAGACTCAAATCTCCAAGGCCCTCTGTACAGTCACATTTGAAATGCATCGATAAAACAAATAAAATGGAAATTTGGACACGATATCCGAAGATAAAAAAAAGCGGAAAAACACATGCAATTCTTTGTTGTCGAGACAAAGTAATAGATGCTTTTTAAACCAAATTGTAACTGGAGATGAGAAACCAATCATTTAAGATAACATAAGTCAAAAAAGGCAACAGCTATCTCGGAATCAAACTACCGTTCCTACCCCTAAGCGTGGTTTAAAACTACGAAAGGTACTTTTGTGCATTTTTTGATGGGATGTAAGAGGAATAATTCATTACAAATTATTAAAACCAGGTGAGACAATCACGGCAGATGTTTACTGTCAATAGTTGGAAAGATTAAACGACGAAAAGACGCCCCTCATAGAGCAAGAATGATCTTAGAAAAGATTCAGGAGTTAAAATGGAAGGTTCTGCCGTACACAGAAAACGTTCTCAAGGCCGAAAACTACTTGAACGAGTATTTTGGTTTAAACGGAAAGTATTTTAAAATAAGGGTGTGCGATTTCTTTCAGTTCCCCCTAAAAATAACGGTTTTAGCGGCCGCAAACCGAAGGATGGGTGCATTAATCTAACGTCAATAGGCCGTACCGACACGCAGCTTCACAAGAATTTATTGTGACTATAAAAAAAGAAACAAATCATTGAATATATCAATAACAACATAAACAAATGGTCTGTTCGATGGCAGTATACATTTTGCTAATAGATTACTAATTGTAAAAATGTACAGAGTATCATCAACATTCGATATATAAAGACTATTGAAAAATACTCGTCGCTTAAATTATTACTATTTAATATATATATTTTTTTTTTATACAATATCTTTAAATATGAAAAACGCAGCGAATATGCGACGCTGTGCGTAATTACTATTTCGTTAATAATAATAATAAAATAATCATAATTCAAATAAATAAATTATAAACGCACAGTGTCGCAGACTGCCGCTAAAAATAAAGAATACCTCTATAAATATACTAATATCAGGAAAATAATCTAGACTAAAATATCACTTATTTTATCATTTGAAAAAAAATTTTTTTTGTTCATACATCAATAAAATTGGTAGAATGTACCGCATTGCGAGAAGAAATACTCTTTAATCAATATAATAATAATAATACCCTAACGCTAGCTCGCTAATGATAATTAATAAATCTTCTTAATCAAATGGCTCTATATTCTGATGCTTCGTATGCATCGTAGGTACTTTTTATCTCACTTACTAAGTGTCTAAATGAATACACACTTGTCGATTCAAAGTTAGTGTCGATGTTAATTTGTTATAGACTTTGTTCACTATATAAAAAAAAATCTCTTCGATATTGGTCCCTCACGCTTGTTTTAATTTCACAAATATTAGAAAACAGAAAACCAGGATTAAGACGAATTATTAACAGTGAAAAAATGGGTAAAGCAATAAGATTTCATTCAGTGTTAATCGACGTACGCCGTGGATGTCAATCACAACGAATAAAATGTATACGTTTACTCATTTCTAAACATTATTTTATTATTAGTAAATAAAGCGACTGAATCTATCGACGGACCGTCGATACGTCAACTCGACGGAAGATAATATAACGCAAGAGGGCGATCGAATATTCATGCAACGTAAAAATACATTTTACGATCCTCCCTCATTTATCTAGCGAATAATATCCCCCGTAAGCTAAATCATGCTGATGCTGAAATATAATAAGATTAATGATATTATTGCCGGTATCCGAATCGTATCGTTTGCTGTAAAATAGCTGTTAAAATTGGTTAATCGTTGTCGGCGGAATACAAAAAAATTTGCTCCAACTGTACATGTTAAAAGAAAAATGAAAGATTAATACATGAACGGTTACAGAATAAAAACATATTATTAATACTCGCCGAGCTGAAACGGTGCAAATGTATTATTAGTAGTATTACAAGCGGGGATCCACGATAACTGGGGTAACTTATTGGGATTACTAACAACTAATTTATTGCTGCGGATGTCCTCTGCGTTTGTTAAAAGAGCCGCCACCAGCAAATATGTGTATATTAAGCATACGTATAAGAGCTTACTAAAAAAGACGTCGACAAAACGATCTTTTGACTATTCAATAAAAACTAATCTGAACTACAAAACTTTTTTTTCAACTATCAATTCATATACATTCGTATACCGCCTCAGTAATAATATATCTGTATAAATAAAAAAGGTATTCTGAATACTTTGAATATATTCCTCTTATATAAACCATTTTTTTAACTTTTTATATATTTTTTAAAGTTGACTTAAAACTAAGCATAGAACTAGCACATCTTTTGACGCTGAGAACGCGTAGGTTTCTCAGTCACTCCTAATGGTAGCGTCTTTTAATATATATACGAACATATCATATGAGGTTTAATATATCAGGTTGTCCTGAGTCGTGGACGCTGCCCATCGTGCTGCGTCGCAACGCATTTTCGTCTGAACACTACCGGCGTCACGTCAATCGGTGTACGTTTCATAGATCGTATGCGACACGCATCGATGGGCGGCGTCGTCGTCTAAGACCAATACACGGCGAAATGGCAGAAACAAGATCGAGTAGTGGCGATTGGTGAATGGTGTGGCTGTTGATATAAGTGGGGAGTGTTCAGAGATGGTGGCCGGTGTCAAAACCCGGCTAGCAGGTATCTGGTGGTTGCTGCAAACCCACACAAACATTCAGCAAAACATGTGATTAATCAACAATATATGTGTACCACGTATTCAGTAGTGACGGGAGCGGAAAACAATAAATATAATTGAAATAATTCTCCATCGCCGTTTCGCCGCTCGGTCACTAATGCATATTTAATACACGCAATAAAATTGTTAGCACGGTGAAACTACTTTCCCGATTATTAAGGAAATAAACAACAAAAATAATATAAATAAGTACGGCATAATCAGACTAAAAAGTGAAAGTCCCACTGAAAAAAATAAATACTTAAAGCTAGATTAAAGCCTTAAACCCAAGCATATAATTTACATACAGACGTATTCCATTAATTTTCTAATTTTTTATTTTCGCAACGGGAAAGTAAATTAAACGCTACCGTTAGTATAGCAAACTCATTCGGAACATATAAAATATACGTTTGAAAATAAATGAAATACTCTGCATAAAAATCTTATCATACACTCAATTCTCTTTTTCCATAAAAAAAAAAAAACATTAATCATTAAGATATCGTGTAATATAAATATAAGATCAAGTCGTATATAATATAATTTCCGATTTATTAGCAAATAATACAATAATTCGACAGAATTAAATTTATCACGGCATTCCGTAGACTCGTATTAAGGTAAAAATCGAACAGAGAGTGAGGAGGATGAAGCAGAACTCACTACGGAAGCTCTAAAAATTTGTCTTTAAATAATGATGCTCGTTTTTCTTGTAATTTTTCATGTAACGGTCGCAATTACTGCAATACATATTGCCGTAATCGTCTCGTTTAGATTTAACAGCTAGCTCATGATGGAAATATTCCTCGGAAACATCAGCATACGCATCAAAACTATTTAGAATACGGTTAAGGCATTGATTAACTGTTTTTTTCTGTTAAAATCACATCTCTTGTATGATAACTCGTAAAGTTTACACACTGCGTGATTACTTATTGTCCAGATACATTTACAGATCATTTAAAGAGATAAATTCTATGCCTTTAAGTAAAAATATCTACTAAAACGAACAATTAACTATATATTCTAGTCCAGTGGTTCTTAACCTGGGTTCGATCGAACTTCAGGGGTTCGGCGGAGGTCAAAACACACCCGACTTATTGTACAATATTATGAAAAATGATACGACGTATGATATAAAGGTTCAGTGAACGCGCATATGAAATTGGTGGGGTTCAGTACCTCCACCAAGGTTAAGAGCCACTGCTCTAGTCAGAGAAATGGACCTGAGCATCGAAACTCGTCTCTTAGAGATAATAACAGAAAAATTACGATGCAACGGAAATTATATACGACTTGACCGCTAATAAAAATGCAAGATTTTAATAAAAAAAAATCGTGGAAGACTCAAATAGAAATGCGGAGAATCAAGAATTAAATCTGATTACATGATACAAAATCTTTATATAATCATAAATTATCATGAAAATTTTTGACTAGAGAAATAACAATAATTAAATCATTAAAAACAAAGACTAGAATTCGGTAAAATATACAAATGAATAAAATCTACCATTTTATGGAATCGAATACCACGTATCCTATCGTGTAAAATAAATATCATTCATAATAATAACATAATATGTCGTTATGGCATTAATAATAATAATAAACAAATATTATGTATGAAATAAAAGTACGATGTTATAATTAACTCATAATATAATCAAGATTAAATAAATATTTTTCAATTGCGCTCATATTTCATACATAACATTGTGATAAATAAAATTAAATATATATAAATAATTAAATTAAGAAAAAAATTAAACACATCTTCACCTCGTTGTGTATATGCAAGAATTCTCATGTTTAAAATGCATATTATTAGAATGGGCAAGTGATAATCTATCATCTATTAAAATAAATATAACACAAATGTACATATGACGTTAAGTGCGTTGTCAAAAAAATAATTTTTAAACGAAAATTTTATTGTCCGCATAACGATATGCACATCTGTATTGTGACATGTTGCGAAACGCTCTTCAAATTTATTCAACGCCAAAAAACGATTATGCATTCCACATAAATTATCCGGGAATTTCCGTATCGTGAAATATTTAATAATAATAAAAATAGAATAAATTCGAAGAACGTTTCGCTTTGTTATTAATAAAAACAAATGAAGGATGAATGGAGTGATTAATCAAATTTAAAAAAAATGCAAAAGATCACGATTGTTATCAAAATGGCAACATATTCCAAGTAAATTTAGAATTAAAGATAAAATTATTGACTTTTGAGTACGAATTAGTTAACAAAATCCTTGAGATATATATATTAAGAGAAAAAAAAATTGAATTGAACAAAGGATCGATAGATGGTGTGTGTGTATGTGTCTAAAAATGTGTTTATAATCTCTGGTCCTAGCTAAAATATATATATATCGCCATGGGTATTACTACGAGTGTTTTGTGTTTAGTGTCACCGCGCGAACAACCCACCCGTGTGGTCAGCAGCCGTGGCGTATTCCGCCGAGATCAGCGGGTTCGCAGCCAACGCAGCGTAGTTAGCGTATTCGGCGTACGGCGCGTATATCAGCTGATGATCCAATGGCAGCGAGGCCGGATGGTGTGCGGGATGCGTCGCATGGGGTGGGGGAGCAGATGCTGCTGTGGGGGCGGCGGGGAGACGGGGCGACAGCAACAGCGGCGCGCCCAAGGGCGTGGCCGGTGTCCTGAGTCCTCCGAGCCCGCCGGCCATCACGCGAGATTCAGCCGCGGCGGCGGCCACGCGCCTCCACTCCTCCTCGCACGCTACACACACATTCAAAAAACACATTTTATTATTGACATCGAAACAAATGAACGTCGAAAATAAAATATTTAATTTTGTTCTTTTAATTTTAAATTTTATATACAAAAATTTTAAGCAATCGTTTAATTTACGAATAGAATGAATGAAAAATATATATTTATACAAAATGAATATATTTAATTTAGAAAAAAAAAGCATGATAATAACGAACGCCATGGCAGAATAATCGCGGGGATGTCGAATGAATATTATATTTATATGAAAATGAAAACATCCTGCGTTTTTCCGCCATGTGATCGTATACATAATTTATATACAGATACGACTATAGATTATGAAGCAAAATACAAGCTTTTATAATGATTAAGAAGCAGATTAATGAAGAAAAAACATGTAATTACTTACAATCGACATAATTCCATAATGTAATATACCATTAATCATGAAATTTATATGCTAAATAAATCCATTGCATTGACATGGGGCATTCGTGGAAAAAATAAATATATAAATATAAACCATTGCGATTCTTTATATTTTAAAAGCCATTCAAGTCAAAGAGAATGTTTTACGACTACCAAAAAAAAAAGCAATTGTGAATAGGATGGATAAAAAAAAATTAGTATTTTGATTCATATTGATTCAACATCACTATTTATAGATGAAATTAATAGACGCATCGAATAAATTCCGTCGAAATATACAACGTTCGTATTCGAACAGATCTGGAAAATCGATAAATACACATATATTTGAGATACGAATTTAATTAGACCGA
This sequence comes from Philopotamus ludificatus, assembly GCA_022495035.1. Lineage (NCBI taxonomy): Eukaryota > Metazoa > Arthropoda > Insecta > Trichoptera > Philopotamidae > Philopotamus > Philopotamus ludificatus. Next base: position 20,303 of record JAGXCT010035339.1, read on the forward strand.
TTATCGACCGAACTTATTCGATTCAAACCTATTAATTTAATCGTAAGAATTTATCCCCATAGATTATTTAATCGTAACATATGATAATGATATGAATTCATATTATTCACATACAAATATCTGTGTAGCGAAATTATCATGCAAATTTTGTTAATGGAATAATACAGAAGAACAAATAATGAGACATGTCTTTTCATCACAATCTGATAAATGATTTTTTTTTTAAATACCGTCGTCGATAAATTTACTTTGTTATAAAAACGACTGATTTTACGACATCAATAATTAGTAAATATATTTAAATTTAAAAAAAAATAATACGGAATTAGATTAGAAAATCTATTATTCAATTAACCCTTTTAATCTTGGGCTGATATCATTTATATATAAATATTTAAAAAAACTAGCTCGCATATTGACATAATCGTATAGCATTTATTTACTAATAATATAAATATAATTTGTATCCTCGCACCTGCAAGCAAACTATTTGAGCTACGGAAAGTATCTATATAATTCGTATCCCAATCGGCTTTTCCTACAAAAATACAAACATCAAGCTTTTAGGATCATAATTATAAGGAAAAACAATAATTAGTAAATTATTTAATACGCATAAATATGTTAGATCGATCACGTTATCTACTAATCACATGACATATTTCCCGAATAATACATCAAATCTTTTGTTTGCGGAAACAAAAGTGATTCGATACCAGCGTAACAAGATTAAAATGGTTAATATTCAACATAATGGATAATGTGAGGTCGGATACGGGGACGGGGTGTTGTTATTAGTTTACGTGCCTGTGTCAGAAGAGTCGAGGAGTCGAGGATGTTGTGTCAAGAACGGAAAGAAAGACATTCCGTCTATTCTGCTGAGCCCTGTGTAATTACAATAGTGAGATTTTTACCTCAGAACACAATCAATACATTTTAAATGTTAATATACAATTGAAGATAGATTAGTAAAACATATACTGCAATAAAATATAAGTACAAAACCGTAATATTAGTTTACAAAAAATATATGTATATATTGCAATGACTCAAATCACAACTTTAATTATGGAATACGAGGGAATAATATAATCGTCGTCTATTGTATTAGAAGATTAATTATTTTGTAAATACATAGGGGGGATATAAAATAAAAGCTTTGAGATATAAAAGATACATCGAGACTCTATAATAAATATTTCTTTTAATAAATATCGTTGTGTTATAAAATCTGGATGTATATTTTTCCGTTCGCGAACGTACTTAATTAAATAATAGTATCGATTAAATATAATTATTTTAATAATATAATTCATTTTGTGATACGAATCAATAGAAATATTGCATTCAATAAAGCGTCGTAGACAAAGCCCCCACCGGTGTACAGCTTTCATTTGCAAATGAATCACGTAATATTTTTTTATATTTTTCAAATGAAAACGTAATGCAAACATTTCCGTTTCGTGTATAATATTCAAAAGTGATGTAAAACTGATTAAAAAAAAATTAATAACACTAGCGAATAAGCTAATCCTAGTAGTAAAGTTAATGTCATATTCGATGAGTAACAAACTTTCATGCTTTCTATGTGAAACATGTGCCCAAAACCTTCCCATTGGATGCACAAAAGAAATAGCTTTCGATATTGTACCTGTCGCCACGGCGGCTTTGGCGCTCGAGTCCCTGTACGTTCCATTGATTATGGCAAGCTCCATTAACTGTCTCTTTTTCAGTTCGTCCTCCCCGTCGGCTTGCTGTAAAATTTCATCACATTAAAACGACATCAAAATAAAATGATCGCATCGAACAATTTTATTTACCGGTATTAGCAAACGTTTGACTTCTTCGACGGCGCGAGCTAACTTTGCGGCTGCACGATTTTCAGCGTCTTCAACTGTCAAAAGAACATGTAATTCATCAGTCAGATGTTCCCAGTTGGGCTTTCCTCTGTTGGCGTCCTCCTGCAACGACAAATCGAGCATATTAACGCATATACCGAATAATACGTTCATCTCATCTCACTACAATAGTTTAAATACAATTATACCTCGATACTTTCAAAAATATCCATTAAAACAACGCAAGCTGTCACATAATAATACATAGAATGTTAGTTAGAAATATTCTAATTTTTAATTTAGTATTATTAATAATAAAAAAAAATGTGCGAATACGATATCGTTTACCTTCTTCTTATCCCGCATCGATCCCTTCCCTCGCACCATGATTTTACAACCTGTTTCTTGTTCTAGTTGTTTAGCTGTCATACCGCGTGGTCCAAGAATTCGCCCCACGAAATTGAACTGCAAAAAAATAAATAATATGTTAATATTAGAAAACATCATCAACATTCATCTTTAACGGCCACGAGACACTCACTCGCTGAGCTTATGGGACTTATTAGACCCTCGAATGATATTCGAGGCCAGAGTCTCCTACATGCTGTCCATACCGTCGTCTTAATACGCGCTTTTTTGTAAAGAGTTTCCCTCTCTTGGCCATTGCTGGCATTGGACGTGTATTTTCTACCACTGATGGTATCGGATTTTACCCTCCCGATTGTGTTCAGGCAAGTAGGAGGAGATTTGTCTCGATATTCGTTTTGATCTTCTTGAGTTTTTATCTGCTTATAACGAGTCACAAGTCTCGCAAGTGATTAATAACTCTACCGCACAATAGAAATTCTTTTATCATGAGAAAAACCGTCGTAAAAAGGAAGAGGAGCAAAAGTAGGTTTAGGGTTTTCCTTCCCATACCGGTTCTGTGGTGAGAGATCCGTTAGATACCAGATACTCTCTCTCAAAAACTGTTTAATTTAGAGAAATTTTATTTAATATTCAATTAACACTCCGCGCATGAAATTTTTATTCAATTTGATTATTAATTGTATTCTTCAAAGAGTGTTTTCGACGTTGTTAAAATAAAGAATATTTTTTAACATCAAATAAGATTGTCAGTTTGAACGAACGATGGAAACCAGATTTTATAAATCAAACAAACCGATCATAAATACATATTCAATGTATACAGCGGCGGGCCGCATATTTGAAATATTGCATTGCGAATCACATTTAAAGAGAGCGAGATAAGATCTCGATTTTATTTATATATATATATTGGCGATATATAAATAAAACGGACCGAGGAAGTATTCGTTCGCCGAAACAAAGATGACATTCAAGCATCCGACATTTGTCCGCCGACACAATACCAAAGTTTCGTTTCAAAAAAAAAATTATTATAAAAATCTGTAAATTCTCTCGTCTCATCATTAACGCTGAAGATATTTGTCTGCGATAAGTGAAGGAAACGGCGACCACATTTTGTTAGCGAGAGTTCTATGAATACCCTTGGCGGTGTGCCAAGTGTTCCATTTGCCGTTAGATCGTCTCCCGCCTCTGGACCTCGCTCCTCTTTATCACGGACTGACTCACTCGGCCGAAGGAGCACCTGCCGCCGACTGCACGTCCGTCGGCCAAAATAAATACGCCGTCGCCAAGGAAAACCCGTCTTCGGGATGCAACACAACACCTACAGGATATAATTTTACGAGGCGGAACGCAAAAATCTTGGATATTTCGCACGGAACGAGACGTGTCACCGGAGTCACAATGAATTTGGGATATGATAATGGGAGACAAATAGGAGACACGCATCAGGGCAGCTTGCCAAACACGATACATATGCATCCAATCGACAATTTTGACAATGTGAATTAGAAAAATGGGCGTCACATCGGGTTATTGACACGGAAATAAATATTTTGACAATTCGCCGTCGACATTATTATAAGAGTGTTTTGTGCTAGAAATATTGATATTCGAGCGTCTGGATTAACGCCCGATATAAAACGTGTCCGCAAAGTCCGAGATTACCGGGGCATTAAGCCGACAATTTAGACGGGAGCTAACAAAAATATACGTAAAAATAAATCCGTTAATCTAAACAAACGTCGGTGCACAATGGCGATAGGCGTATCGTTTGCCAATCGCCGTCGACAATAAAAACTAGAGCTTTCTACTAGAAAAATCAATATGCGAGTAAATTTATTAATAAATAAACGTTACATATATTTTTTCAATCGATAACGATGTGCGGTTTTATTATATTCGTACGATTCGACAAATTATTATGTATTTTTTGTCCGCCACATCGATCAGACTGCGGTGAATAAATCTGCAATTGATTCGCCATCACGGTTGTGTCGTAGGCAGACGATGATGATGTAAATCGAACGTAAAATGATTGATGTGCTTGATATATCAATATCGAGACGTTAAAAACGGCCGTCAACAGAAGATGATAGATTTATATAATCGCAGAATGCCATGTAACACCGATTTAATTGAAAATAATTATTAATGACTCGACGTGTACGCTATGAGCGAGATATTTTTTTCCACCGTTTACACGGCAAAATATTTTTTTATCATATTATTCTATATAGCAATATTTATTCGCTATTAAAATAATAATTATAAAAACAGATGTGTTTGACGTAGTGAGCGTATTTGATCGAGAATAATATTTGCACGTGCTCGAAATCAGTATGAAATATTATTCTAACGTTTTCGATTTTATTTTAAATCAATAATACGCTCTCTGTGTTTCAGAACAATATTAATAAATCGTCTCGAATAATAATAAAAAAAAATATGTATATACATCAGTAGCAACGATAAAATGTTTAAAAAGCATAAAATAAATATTTAGAAATAATTATAGCGTCATAAATGACTGAAATGTAATTTGTTTAAATGTATTTTAGATGAAATTCCATCTAATTATCAGATTAGCATAAATTAAAAAATACATTTCACAATATACTCGTTTATATGATAAGATATTAATTTGTTATTAACATTTCAAAGGTGGCCGAAATACGGCTTATTTTTAAAAAAAAAATCATAGGTTCAAGATTGCACAATACGCCGATAGATCATTAAAAGTGATCCATAGATATGTGGAATCGTTTAATAACCGTACATAGATCAATTTTAATTGCAGCTAAGAGTGTAATTAACAGAATAAACATTCGCAGAATGATTGATTGCCGATAATTTTAATTAATTAAAATAATTACGCGTAATTATCCAGTTTTTTTCTGTGTATTTATATAACGAACGAGGAAGAAAGGGGAATGATTTCGCGCAATTATCGCCAGATTCGAGCATCGCCTCGATGATGTACACATCTTGGCTGTTTATGTTATAAAATAAAAATACACGACGTCTTTTACGACGCGTCGAAGAATAAAGCAACGTTTTATTGGCAAGTGCGAATTTTCTCTGTACACAAGAGATCCGAGACAAACGGTAATTGTGTCGATGAGATAGATTTGAAGCGATTTCTCGGAAAAAAATATATATATAGGCTGCACTTCGCAGTTTCTGTATCTATCGGTACAGCCTTGGGGTCCAAGTCGATAGCCTCGATAAAAATGCAATTTATTGATTGTGCCAACATTATGTCTCTACGATCGGCGAAAATAACATTTTTAGACAAATTAACGCAGCACAGCACTGACGCATTTCGTACAATCTGGGCGTTGGTCGACCTTCCTCGATCCAAGTGGGAGACATGTATATTCAAAAATAATAAAATAATAATATTTTAACCCTTCGACAGCTGCTAAACAACGATATATCGACGTTGTATACAACTAGCGAGCAGGCAAAGGGTTAAGCGTATATTTTCAACATTCGACAAACTAAATTTTAATATATGTACGCATAATCTCTCGAGATAAGCGATCTACATACGCATGTACCGCCAGATCAACAATCGTTTCACCTTGAAAAATTAGTGTATTTTTTGGATCGCATAAAACCGAAACAATGAGTTGAAATAAACAGGTAGTCCATTTTCCAGTTCAAAAAAATTATAAACGCCATTTTTCGATTTCCAAATCTACTCAGAACATGTCCTCTAGAAAGCCTCGCAATGAAGGACAAGACTGATGTCAGTCAGTGCACATACTGATACCGTCAGGACACACACTGATGTCCGTCAGTACAGGCATATATTTAAATTTTCAAATATGTCTGATCGTCTTGTTTAACCATGCAATGACTCCAGTCTGACAAGTTCGAATGCGCCACGTTATAGGCTGCCCACCCCTGATATAGATGAATAAAATGAGATACTATTTGTAAATGAAGATCTTTAATTAACGAAGAGTATTTAACCGTTTAGACGCCACGGCGTGCAGGCACGCGAAACCGGCTAACCAAC
>JAGXCT010035339.1:26631-46284 GCA_022495035.1 Philopotamus ludificatus
GAATGTCGATATGTTTAGCCGTTTCATTTTATTTGAAGTTTATACGGCGTACGGTCCGTATAATTGGCTTGGCGATTAAAGGGTTAGTAGAGAACTTCACAGGATCTCAGCTTCGTGCGACTAATTGTATGATGATCAGACAGAAAGATAAGACGGAATAATCTTGGATCCTGATGAGGGTGCAGGAGAAAAAGCTTCATACTGCGGGGATGAGAATGTACAGATTAAATGCGGGAAGATCCAAAGCAAACACATATGAGGAACAAATCCAAGACGAGTTAAAAAAGAGCGGACTCCGCTGGCAAAGACACGAAAAGCAGGTTCTGAAGACGGCGGTGAAGCCTTGAGAGTGGTGGAGAAATGTCACCCTGCAAGATCTTGAGAATCTGGAGATGAAGCAAGCCAATGCGAGCAGCACGATGCTCTGGATGCGACTGTTATAAAAATACCAGTTCGAATAATGTGTTCAGCAGGTATAAAGTAGAGTAAGATAAAGAGGTTGAACATGTGATTTTTCATTAATTCTTTGGCTGTTTCACTAGTACGATATATCGTTGTTCAGCAGTCAAATGGTTCAAGATGATAGATACGGTTTACTATGTACAATCGTGCGCAAACACACACGTGCACGATATCGGCACAACACAACGCGAACATGCATTGATAGCAGTTCTATTTTAGAGAATTATGTTTCAATTTATTTGTGTGTTGAAACCTAATCAGAGCAAATCCTGTACAACACTGTCGATATCATAGATAAGATCATAGCTCGGGCATGCAACGTGTCTCAAGGGGCCTGTCTTTTTATGAATGAACACGAACACGGACCGGCATCAATCAGCAATGAATGACCTGCTACAATAACTTTTCGGGCATGCATTCTGCGCCGTCATTGCCCATAATCTCTCGACCACATATTAATCACGGCCACGTTCGGTTACATGTCCATTTTTTGCGTGTTGTCTTCGATCGAACTGTACTTCTGGAAAGCAACAGTATCCGATCACGATCTCGGCAGTGGGACAGGCCGCAGGAGACGAAGAGGTCGGAAGAGCGACGACGAGGCACGAACCGCGAACGTGAAGGCCTCAGGAGGCAGAGCTGCTGCAACAGCGAATTTGCAATGGAAAAAAAATCACCGAGAAAAAATCACCGGCGGCTTCCGCGGTTATTAATTAGCGACGATTAACCCGTCGGCACGGGGAGGGGAGCCACACGTGACGACATAAAAATAAAAACGGCGATTTCCAAAATGATTAACATATTTGCTGAAAAACCGGTCGGGACGTATTCGCGAACCGGTCCCCCACTCTCAACGCAGAATGTAACGGGCGCCGAGAATCAAACGTCGATCCATGTGATCGGATTGCCGGATATCGGAGAACAGAATACCGGTTCGATTGCGAAATTGCTGCACTTATATACATGCATTATCTGGTACACATGTAAAAGGAGATAAGAGACGCCGAGCCGAAGGAGGCGGGGGGGCGGCCGCTGCGGCGGCTGTTAGAAACAAAAATAAAATCGTCATAACATCCGCGAATTAATATTTCGATGCGGTGTGATGTTGATGAATGTATTCAATCATCGGCCACTAGGAAGTATGAACGAATAAAATTAATTTGGCCGCAGATTAAATAATTATAATGTGAAATAAGCGAGAGATGTAAACGCAGACGTGATGAAGTATGTATCTAATTATTAGTTAACATTAAAGATGTCGTCATATTATTTTAGTGACCCAAGCCATTTTAAAAATCATAAATACTGAGTCATCCCGAAAGAAATCCATTATTTTCACACGCTCTCGTTTGAGTTCAGTTTGGGTCAAGATACGGTAAAGGAAACATCTCTGATTTTTTTTTCTTGTTGTATGATTCGTCAGCTTTATTATTTGAGTAAAAAATAATATTTTATTATTAGGGGAGTGTCAATTTTAATTTAAACGCTTTAAATCCGGTTACAGAAAACAACAGGATGCACCTAAATCAGGATATAATAACGGATAATGTAGAGGAAAAAAATGTAGCTTTCTAAGAAACAATGGTCAAGCCCTTCGAAGGGTACTTTTATATCTTTGTTTAGTGAAATATGACTGGAGTTATTCAATGTGAACTTCTTAAGCCGGACGAAACGATAAGACAATTAGACACACTCAAACAAAAATGAATAGGATCTTCTATTGAAGTAATTTTAAAGCATGAAAAAATAAAACAACTTAAGTAGGAATTTATCCCGCATTCTCCCTATTCGCCAGTTTTAGCAGCATCTGATTACTACCTATTTCGATCCTTAGAACATTCACATTAAAAGACAAACAAATTAAAATTGTAGATAACGTAAAAAAAAATTCGGATTCGTATTTTTAGTCGAAACCATTAGTTTAAATAAAAAGAGGATAATAAACTTGCAGAAGAGGTAAGAGTTAGTTGTTAATAATGAGGGCGATTATATTTTATATTAAAAAATAGTTGGAAAAAATGGATTTCTTTTGGGATGAAGTTTTGAAAAATACAACATGAAATATCTTATTCCAAAACAAAAACAACAAAAAAATGAGATCATAAAGTTAAGTGGTTCATCAATTTGTTCATGATTCATAGAGGCTTTTCCCTAATAGGCATTTAACTAAAAATTCAATGTTGCTCCACCTATCTTTGGCGTATTCTAACATTAATAACCGTATTAGCACATTCGTGGCCGGTGATGCATATGTTGCATCATCACTGGTTCGACCATTGCCGGCCGCATGATGTCACATATGCATCATGATCGCGCCAACCGTTTGTGGCCGGTGATCTAGCATACACATCTAAACAATGTATGCAGTGAATGCATTTTTATATCTGCAACTGTTAATGCTACATCTATTTAAAGTAACACTTTCAATAGTGTACGTTTTTGGTAATTTGATGCGGCCACGATAGTGTTAGTAGTAGGTAGTAGAAAAGGTTTTGCGTTTTTTTTACTGTGATGCAACATTATGATGCATCAACGTCTATATTCGTCGAAAATGATAATCTGCGACTTTTGCCTATACCCAAAGATGTAAAAAAAAGACACGAAACTACGACGTTTCGTCAACATTGAAGAGATGAAGACGGATTCGATGAAATAGCTAAAAGTCACATCGAAAATTGAGTTCCAGATGAACTGTTTGATGTATCTATGATTAATAAATTTGAAGAGTATGCCTATCCAAAATTCGAGTACGTGAGATAAAGTGATAGAACAACTACTTAGATTAATTCTTCGCTTATCTTTAAGATGCTTAAAATAGTTGATGTGGTGTTTCAAAACCTTTCTATTTGAACAAGATATAACATTGAAGATACGTGCGAAGTGACGGAGATTTTTTATGGATTCTTTCCTCTCACTCACATACATCTGTAACTCGTTATAATTCCATCATCGACGAGTCTTCATTCCTTCACATTTAATTCAAATTTGTCAACGTTGACTCATCCTTCTTAAATAATCATTATTGCATGAATAATGTTACATTCTTCCAGAATAATCATGACGTTTGTTCTTTCTCCAATGCAGCAATTGTTTGTGCACAAAATTAACCTCAAATAAACCATGTAAACGTTAACAATGCATCATTAAAGAGTTAAAAATATATTAAATACAATCGAGCAATTAATAATTTTCACATATGCGACTTGAATCACTTTCATAATTAATATTGCACAGTACAACTGTTGATTAACAACAAGACAATGATCGTTAGATGTTATACAACAACGCATTATCTTGATGAATAAAACAGATTTTTCCAGACTGACTCATAATAATACGTATATACTGTTGTGCAGTTCAATGCGATGCCATTATTATATCGAGATACATGAAAATTTTCAAATCTATTTTTCTAAAGAAAAGTGTCAGCATCACGTGTAAGAGAAGATTTATACGTCGACACGGTATATTTAATTTTCAATGCTTCATGACGATTTCATTCTTTTTTCATCAAAGCTAGAAACATTTTATCGAGCGTCTCCTGACACCGTACATTTATCAAAAAACGTTTTATTTTAAAAATAACCCCGAGATCTCGCATAAATTACAACATACGCACGGAAGCTGTGAGACAAGTTAACCCTTTGAACCACGGCGTTTTGTTGCTTTTATACGGCCGATAATTTTCAATGGTGAATTTTATAACATTCAACACCGGCGATGTGCAACAACACAAAGAGCGTGGGTTCCGAGCCGAAGAACGAAAGTGATTTAAGTGCGCAAGGTAGGAGGAATACCTGTTGCCGGTCGCGTGGGCACTACCTGCCTCGTGGACCAGCTCGGTAGTTAAACCGTCGATGATAAAAAAATGAGGGTTGCTGCATGAGCGTCATATGGCGCAATGGGGGTTACACCGCACGCGCCATAAGCGTCATATGGCGAAAGGGCGGCCGCAATAAAATGGACCACACGCGTCGATATAATATTATTTTTTTGCGGATGTCGCATGTACCAATTATCGCCATTAATTTCGTGTTACGTTCCGCGGCCGTGTCGCACTTATGACAAAATAAAAACATACATCTGCACCGAATGATACTGATTAAAAATCAATTTCACGTTTTTCAGATCACGCGTTAACGCGTTTTAGATCGCATGTCGTAGAATGATTTGTCAACTGATTTGACTGGTTTTTTTTTGGGATAATTCTTAAATCAGGACCGCCCACTTTTTGGAAAACTCAATGTGTGTGTGGGCAATGCACCACGCCCACGTGTCGTCTCAGAGTTGCAATTAACAAAAGGAATTGCGTCCAGGTTACCATTTGTGGCCTCCCACTGCACACGCATGAATTAGACCAGAGGCGTGGAACCTTTTCGTGACGAAAGGCCGTATTAATTCAGCTATAATCGTGCAAGATCGCATTCGAGAGACTTCAGATGGATATAACATCCATAAATGGATTTACTCGGTTCGTGCCGATTCGGTTTCAGATTTGAAGTATGGTTTTGAATCTCATTGAAACATTAAAATGGCAGTCTTGAGATAACACGGTTCAGAAAAGTCTCATTAATTACTTTATCCAAAAATAACTAACGTGTTAATTAGATCGAATAAGATCAGAATCTCCAATTTTTAAATGTTATCTTTTGTAACACAGCAAAATCTTAAACGTATCTACTATTCTATAAGAAAACTGTGTGTACTAATTACTTTAATCTTCAGGGGCGGCTCATATCAACTGCGGAGCTGCAGCACCCCCAAGTAAATTGAGAAAAAATATATTTTTATATATTAATATATGTCACTTGATTATATATTATGTATATGAAAATATAAATTCAATTTATATTTAGTGTTACGTCACGCAGTGTTGAGTAAAAGCGCTGTCTGTTCGTCAGCGCTACCATCGTCGTGTATTGGATGGATGCGGGGCGGCAGCGGGGTGGGAGGGTATCGTCTCTAAGCGATAATAAATAAATATGTAGGATTTTAATACGTGGACGCAGAATGATCGTCTGCAAATAGAATCCTTCAAGATATTTCATGTATAATCAAAATGGCGTCTTAATCTGAAATATGGAGGAGAATGTAAATACATTCAAGTCGTTTTTTTAATTATTAGAAGTGAAACGATAATTAATAATACAACTCTTTCATAGGTCATCTTTATTATTTTAGAATAGTTCATACGGGGATCAAAGCATATTTAACGCAATTTGGAGATGTGCTTTAAATTAAACTATATACTGTTGACTAAGGAAGAAGCAGAAGGTATGTAAAGAACCGTGATCTTGTTGGAGATCAAGTCTAAACACTTCATCGGCCGGAAGCCTAATTATATGCTATGCTGGGCCCGATCACCATAGGCCGGTAGCCTATTTATATGCTTTTTTGAGTGCGATCTTCATCGGCCATACATTTGTTCATTTAAATACATACGCTTACAAAGTTTATGGACAGTATATTAATTAACCGTTTTTATTTTTGACGTAATGCGTATATCTGGCGTAGTTTCGTCATGCGTTCGAGGAAATACGTGCGGCCGATTAAGTGTTAATAAAAACAGCATAAAACATCAAACGAGTCCTTCGCCAGTCATGGCTTTGAGGCAGCAGGTTCCCCAGCCCTGAAATAGACGAACCGAGATGGAATAGATACGACTGTCCATGCGTGACGCGGCACAGCAACCGGACCATAAACTCGGACAGAAATATGATGCAAATCTTGGCCGGTTACATAGACGCTAAATTGCAAAACTGAATGGACTTGTTGCACAGTTGCACCGAACAAAACGACGCTGAGAGCCATCAATCTTGTCGAAAGTACGCTATTTATTTTATTGAGACAAGTTGATGAGTTCAACAGCTGGGGATAAGCGAATCAATGATGCAGAATGTGCATTCGATATCGGGGCGTTTGCATCTAGGCCAGATGAAAATAATTATACGGAATTCGAGCGACCGTTCAACTATCACCAATCACACTAATCAATACGAAATGTCGTTAAATGAGATTTCTCTGCAACGGGACAGCGACAGATTGATTCGGTCGGTGTTTGAACAGCGCTTGAAAAATATTGATCTCAAGAAGAAGCGCACTCACCGAATTGTCAAACAAGTGCACTGTTGCTAATTAAACAAAAAAATAATAAACGATCGGCTGGTACGGTTTAACGACTCTCTGTATTTCATTAGTTTGTTTGCGCTCGGGAAAATTCAATATTTATCAAATACTAATTGATAATCAAGCACATTGCTTATAATCAAAATACGTGTGTCTCAAAACATTCCCACGATCGAGGTTCGCGGACCATGAAATGATTCCTTGTCTCACTTCCTGCTAGAACGTTTGCTTCCCCGCCCGAATTGGGCGATGTTTACTCAATAGTGCGTACCTATTAAATTACGCATCGCCACTAAACTCTGAACCATATAATGGACAATGAACAAAGGATTCGGATTCCTGGGCGAAAGAATGCGTGAAACGTCTTGCGACAGAGTACCGCGCCGCGTCAAGGGCCGCTTGACGTGATTCGATCATACGCTCGGAGGGCTGCTGCGCCGAACCAAGTGCAAGAGGCAACAAGCACGCTCCGAATGCTAAATATACGCCTTGTAGTCTACGATCGGGTTTCACAAGTCGGAAAGAACTACTAGTCCAGATCGAATAACATACCAATCTCGGATAAACACTTTCGATTCATATGTTTGTGTTGCACAAGATTTTCTATTTTCGTGTTTGACCAAATTCGTCGGAGGCGAGGACGGTGGACACGAGCGCGGCTCGGTGTGGCCAATTGAATTTGCTCGTGGATGAATTAAACGCGTCTCCCTTTTTGATTAGCGCCACATACGTTCAATGAAGCGTTTCCGTTTCGAGGATGATTGTTTGAGAGATGCTGATTGGATAATAAGACGCCGAGCGCCGCAAATCGTAGGCGCCGGCGTTGGCGCCCAGGGGTGACAAAAATGACGAGAAACAATTCAACTGAAATGTTGGACACAAAAGGGGAGCCCTTAAGTCACGTGTGAGACTCGGGTTCCTTTGACCCCGACATTCGAGAGTATGGGTAAGGCCCATACGCTCAGCGAGTAAGTGTCTTGAAGATATGTCTTGAGATACTTAAAAAAATAAAGCAGCGATTCCTGTCATATTAATAATTAAGTGATACAAAAATGTTATTAACACTCTTTAGCAGATTATAAGATTTATAACACCAACCAATGAAATGTCAAATTTATTTTTTTGGCTGCGAAGATGTTCAGCGGTCATAGGGTTTAATAATATACATAAACAAAAAAATGTTCTTGCGTAACACATCTCACACCATTCACGTGTATTCGGGGGATAAACTTGATATATATCCTCGATTGGAATGAAAAAATCCAACACTTAATCGGCCGGAAACCTAATTATATGCTTTGCTGGGGCGATCAGCACAGGCCGGTAGCATATTTATAGGCTTTTCAGAGCTGAGAAAAAAGTTGCCATAGCTCACCAACATTCACTCACGATCGGACCGAACTGTTACAGAACTGCTACAGAACTGTTCCAGCTCGCGAAAAAGACAAAGAAAAATAGTTCGTTTACGTCCAAAAATGGACAAGGCCTTTAAAAAAAACTATTGACATTAAAAAATATATAGAAAGGGTTTCTTAACATTTAATCGGCCGGAGACAGAATTATAGGTCTGATCTGGCCCCATATCCATAGGCCGGTAACCTATTTATATGCTTTTCTAAACGCGATCTTTATCGGACGCACATTTTGTTTATTTAAATACATACGCTTGCAAAATTTATGGACAGTATACTATGAAATGTATTTTTTTTTGTCCAAATACATATTTAAGAAATCCTAAAAATTTGACCGTGGTATTTTATTTACCGTATTGCATTTTTATTCAATTTATCGGTCAATCACGCAGTTTTTGTAGTACTTTGTTCTGAAGAAATCCAGAAATAAGTCATATTTTTCTCGCTCTCACAATTTTACGACGAGACGTGTAATAGGAATCATGCTGGTACACTGACCACAGGTTTTAAACCCACACATTATGCAGTAAGAACTTTTAAAGGTACATATAAAACTTCGTTTTAATCTCTCCGCCATTCGAACACTTTCGCTCCTACGATGTTTCTCGATTGTATAAAATAAACAACAAAGGGTTGAGAATACAAATGATTTTTACGAAAAGCATTATAGTTAAGTGTATCAATTAGGAAAGCTACAAACATTTGATGGTCATCCCGGGGTGACAACTGTCAAATCAAAGTGCTAGAAGCTTTATGCAAATTTTATTTGGATAATGTGTTCATTCGATTCATAGGAATATCTACAACTTAGTGTTTTTATATTATTTTTTGCGCATTTGCAAATTTATTCGCATACGGGACATAATTATATGAATTTCTCTACCAGTTAAAGGGTGAAATGCATGATATGGATTAATTAGATTTCCATGTGGATCAGCATAGCGTGATTGTCGGGAGATCATCATCAGAGGAAGCCGGGTCGGATTTATGAGCCGAAAAAAAATCTAAAAGGAAATTAAGATTGTTGATATTTCAATGGATCCCATGCCATGTGATAATTACACGCAATACCGGCCCAATCCATCACCTATGGATGAACCTCGGCAAAAACAAACACAAGACTACATCTTCATCACAACGACTTAATGACACAAAAAAAAATGAAGATGCGTGTCCGTACTTCTTAACACGTATGCGCCAGAAGCACGTCGCAACGATGCCGAACGACACAAACAGAAGTCAAACTCTCCATTGGAGAGTGACAGAGCCAACGGTAAAATGTGCAAGAGGCCGATGGAGGCCAAACCCGGGGCATGTCGAATGAAACATCGACTTCCTTCTTGCGCCGTATCAAACAAACGAGAAGGAACAAAAAAAAAACGTCGACATCGACCACTAACGCCGAAATGAAAGATTGGTCTTGTAAACGATTTATTTTTTCCGCCGCCATATCGCATTCAACGTGGTGTGTGTGAAATATTAATACGGTCGCGTTACAATGAAGAGGCCGCACTGTGTTAAGTCTGACAGGTACTGTTGTGAAATATGGACCAAGACATTGTGTCCAACAAAAGGGAACCGAGCGCGATCAATCTCGCCGATCTACGTAGCATAATTGATAATGCGGAGGATTAAAACTCTGGTTATTGTGTTACCCACACGCTCGTGTCGACCGCACAATGGGATCGATCATGCTAAGATCAAAATAAACAAACAATTAAGCTTTGATCGCGCAATTATGACGAAACTATCAAAGAGATTCGATGGCCATTAAACAGTTATTATGCACATGCATCGGTCAAAGCGTCAACTCTAAAATTAATCATTTCCACAGATCTAGAATAGAACGTTGAATCTTGGCGAATTATGCTTTCCCAATGGAATGGACGTGGGAATGAAATCTGGTTTGCGCAATTAGAATACCGGGATTGAAATGAGAATGAAAGCTGTGGACACTCACTTATCAGTGGGCGAAATGATGAAAGTGACTAATAGCGAACGGCGATACGGAGCGCAACGAATCAGGATACGTTCGACTAGAATCATCGCCATCATCGTGACGCTGCTTATACGTAAGATAATCATGGGTTGTCGACTCTGATGATTAACCGAGAGGAATTAGAGACGCGTGGACTACTTGTATGACCCCGGAGATAACCCCGCCTGCTGAGATTTATGCGAAATATGCATAAATCACGTTCGGGGATATTCCCGCCAATTAAATTGAATCCGATTCTAAAAACCAATCCAATAGAATAAATAATATTTAATATATTATTAAAAAAAAAGCAATTTATTACTTCCATTGTGCAATGCGATAGGTGAACCGGTGAGTTGTTATTAAAGAAATATCAGGTCACTCGATAAATGATACGATAGAACTCCAATAACTAAAAAAAAATAATCCTACTGAACAACGATATATCGTTATTTTTTTATATTACCGAAAATATCACAGCAGTCATGATCTAGTATCCATTGAAATCAAGCTCAAATAATTTTAATTGCATTTTCTTTGAACTAGCCGTGCCGATGGGGTCTATTGGGGACCCCAAGGTTTTGATTTTTCTCGAATATTTTTTTTTAATATAAATCCTACATGTCACAAACTAACATTTGCGATATTTTTTCTCGTTCGCATCCGTTGCGATGTGCCAAGTATAATCCGTTTTGTTATATATAGAGATAGACACCCTTCGGACGACTTGGTTGTCTTCAAGCCGCCGTGGCGGATCGGTGAATTTTGCATATCGTAAAGAATTGTGGATTTTATTGAATAAATCGTTAACCCTTTGTACTACATATCAAGGCCATGGAAGCAGAAGAATGATCCCAAATAATGAATCGTTTGTACATTGCGTTAATAAAAATCATCATAAACGATATATCGTTGTTTACCATTAATAAAATGCGAGTTAAAGCGCATTTGAAGACCGTCTTGTTAACTATGTCCAGAAGAACGCCTTCTCGATTTAACGTAATGTTTAAACTATTAGCCTTTATTGAGATGGAGCTTCTGGGCACCGTAAAAAATCGTAAAATTGAGTACTTAAATTAAGTACCGTCTTCTGGAGACAATCGCGAAGGGAAAAGTGAAATGTAAACGGTGATCAGGAAGAAAGAAACTATCGTGCCTCAGCAACATTCACGACTAGACCGGGTAGAGAACTCCAGAATTGTTCCAGTTCAATTTAAAAAAATATCATATCGGCTGGAAGCTGAATTAAAGGCTATGCTGGTTCCGATCACTGTAGGCCGGTAGCATATTTATAAGCTGTTTTGCGCGTGATCTTTATCACTTTTTTCTCCCAATATTTGTGACGAAGTGGGTATTTCAGTCGGCGTTTCGTCGTGTGTTCGTCAATTTTGAGATTCATGATGAATTATATGGTATTAACACGAAATTATAACCCTTTGACTGCTGAGCGACGATATATCGTCGTTTTTTTCTTGTACTAGCCAAAAACATCTCATCAGCATCTATTAAATAGATGTTCAAGAACACAATATGCTCCACAGTGTCCCTCATTATCGTCGATGGAGTGCAATTTCTTTCTTGATTGATTTGAGACGTAGTTTCATTCTATTCTTTTAAAAAAAAAATGAGGGTGATAGGAAGTATCAATAGTAGCCAAATACGAGCAGGAAGATCGCTGGGAAAAAACATTATCTAGGTCCGATACGATTTGATTTAGGAAATAACGGGTTTTGAACTTTGAGGTATGCAGTGTCGTATGTGCTGCGTATACTAAAGAGGGACCATATGGTCGCCGTCGGTTGCCCATAAACGTATCTAGTTGCGTCTACTGGCTCTGTGTTTAGAGATTATACATAACGCGGCTCCTCCATTATCCCATGCGAGATGAGAGTGCGCAGACAAAGAAGAAATGACAACGAGGAACGCAATTAAGAAGACAAATTGTTAAGGAAGCGAACCTTATTTCGATTAAGCATCGTTATCTCGCCGATGCCTTATACGCGGCGATACGACGACGTTGCAAAATAACGCATTGTGCAAATAAATTCACATATTTTTTTGCGCCGATATTGATTTACGATTAGTACCCATAAACATAATCATTATTAAACAATGATCTATTGTAAACACGTCACTTAAAACAGCCGCAAGCCAAGAAAAAATAAGCACGTTTCTATATTTTTTTTTGCTTAGTTCAATGATCATAGTAACGGCGATACCTAGAACAATTGAGATAATGACAATGAACGCAGTGAGAAATGCAGCGAGAAAGTGAATTAATTGTTATCGATCTATCGAAAGTGAGGGTTGAATGTATCTATCTATATTGGGTCTACCGGAAAGTTCTATCCTTTTATAGAATAACACAAAATAATATTTTTTTCATCACTATTTATGACTGGAAATTTGAATATCCCATTTTTAAGAAATGTCTTATCCCTAGAGGCGAAAAGTTGGACCAGTGCTTGTCCGATATCCTCTTCGTTCTTCTAAGGACAGAAACAAGTGATAATCGGAGGGTACTAGGTCCGGGAAGTATGGTGGATGCGACAGAATTTCCCAGCTTAGTTCTGTGAGTTTCTGACGAGTTCCCAAAGCTGTATGTGCCCTAGCATTATCATGGAGCAGTATGATGTCCTTCCTATTGAACATCGTCGACCTCTTTTCTTGAAGTTCTGTTATTAAATGATCCAATTGCTGAGAGTACCTCTCCGAATTTAGCTTTTCGTTCGGTTTCAACAACTCAAAATGTATTGGTCCTCGAATATAGACAACATTCTCTTATTCAGGCTCAACTTCGGTTTAGAGGTTGGAGGGGGCAGGATCCTGACAGAACTTTCCGGTAGACCTATTATATTTATATATATATATAGTAAACTCCATGTGAGTATCACCATTGATCTCGGTGGCTTATGGCAGCAATCAAAAGACTATTCAATTTATTATTTTTTTTAGGAAGCAGCAAGCAGCACACGCAAGCATTGTTTGTGAGATCTTCATCAATCACACGCTCCTCTCTCTACTAGGTGGTCCCATCTGGGTGTTGTGTTATAATTGAACAAGACCAATCAATTACGTCGAAAATTGAGCGTGTCATTAGAGACCACGGAATAAATTCGGCGCTAAGGTACTGCAGGAGCTGCCACAGCAGCAGCCGACGCCGGAGTCACGCGTCATGTCTCCGTATGCTAATTCATCACGTAAACTCACGGATACCACTTCATCAAATATACACCTTATTGTATCGTGTCACGGTACGAAATCGTAGCATATTTTTTCATCCGGTTTACCATACAATGAGAGTTTTTGGGCGTTTGTGAGCAAACGGGGTGTGTCAAGGCTGTAACGCGGGGCGCCGAGACAAGTTCCGACGCTGGCGACCGAAACGTCAACCGATCCGGAGTGCCGAGGCGTCGTGACTCATTCGGAATACGTTCATAAATTATTCAGCGATCGGAAAATGGATAAGCGAGACGTGTAGATCCCCGATTCGAATGATATTCATGTGTGACGAAACTGTTGCGTTTTACTACCGATGCAAATGGGTCGTTTGAGGAACGCATCGCATAAATAATAAAATTGTGTGCAACAACGTGCGCATATTTTTCCAGTCGATGGAACGTGTCCGGATCGCTTAATCGCGGCTGGGATTCCATTCGGTGGATAGACAAAGGCCAATAATCGAGAGGAAACAGCCATGATGCGGTTGTTAATCCTTGCGGCGTTTGCGGAGTGAAACTGTGCAAATATCGACGATTATTGCGATCATGTATTGTTGGCACGCGTGTGTTTGCGCACGAGTTTGCGTCAAGACTAGAGCACGAGTCACGGTACGTGCCATCGAGATCAAATGTGTTTTTGAAGCAATACTCTGCTTTAGAACTGTTGAATCTCCGCTATGATGCATCATTTTAAGCTGAAAATCAATATAATCTTCATATGAACCAAGCGACAATGAAAGAGTTATGGAAAAACTATGGCATTATGCCTCATCGATGACATAGCAATGTCTGAAAAGAGTCAGCAGGTGTGCAAACAGTAATTCAACATTGCAAAGATGGAACATGCTTGAAATATAAAGCCGCAACAACGAGGATCCCCAATAACTACCAGAACAGAGCATTGAAGCACAGAAAAGCAATGAGGCATATATCTTAACACCTAATCGGCCGGAAGCCGAATTATATGCTTTTCTGGGCGCGATCTTCATGAAAGAATGAACCCAAAGTCTACTTCATGTGCCTTTCCAGTACCAAATGTTGATGAAATACGAAAGCGCTTTTTATATTTCATCGTTTGCCTTCCACTTCATACGTAAAAGTAGATACTTTTCCCGAATATGTGTCCACATTCATTCCATGTTTCAACCCTTTGACTGCTATACGACGATAAATCGTTGTTTGTTTCATTTGCTTGGAAATAATCGAAAAGTTCTGGATATCGTTAACCCTGAAATACGGTTTCATTCTTCAGGGTTGTATCCTCGAAATCCTTCATATCACATTTAATCATCGCTCTTGTTTGCTACTACTACTAGCTTCTATTTAACTCCATGACTGCTTAACGTCGCGGTCCGGGGGACTCGAAAACGCGTCCTCGCAGGCCAACATAGAAGTACGGGGGACGCGTTTTCGAGTCCTCGTTGGCGCTGATGTTAACCAACAAAAAAAAAATTGACGTAACTTAAATGGTATCAGAGTTACATCGATTTAACTAAAGTACTTCGCGAAATCGCCCGGCTCCAACGCAAAACTCGGCGCGGAACGTGTTAAGCCCGATATATCGTTGTTAAACACACAGACACATAGTCAAAGGTTTAATGGATTTACAAATAGATTAGCCTTAAAATTGATGTGTTTAAAACCTTTTTTTTTTTCAAGATTCATATTTGATTTTAATGCATAGATTCATTATTTCTTCTTTTACACATTTTCAGTGAAAACCAGGGGTCGTAAAACTTTTTTTTTAATTTAGACTATATTTGTCAACCATATCGACGCTGGAAAGCAATCTTTCTGCATCTCGAATAATTAAACATTAGGGAGTCATAATAAATTATAAATTAAAAGTAGTATAAGCCTAGTTTAAATCTTTTAACACAATTTTTCGTACATTCCGTGGAAGCAAAACAAAGCGAAAATTTGTTTAAAACACAATGAATCTTAAATAAATGAAATATACATTTATTATCGCACATCGTTATTCAATAACTTCATTGTTTATTATTATTTATTGCGCAAGTAAACACGCTTCGAATGCAATAAAAATGAATATGTGGCATATTCGCATTATCAGTGTGAATAAATTAACACACATGCGACATGTCAATAATTTCCAGCCAATCCCGTTTACGTGGCATCCAATTATAGACGATTGAGAAACGGGCTCCTTTACGAAAAACAAATTTACAACTATTGGCATCATGGCAAATGGGACGAACTTCCAGAACCATAAAACGCCTCGAAATAGAACGTGACACAGCGCAGAAGAAGAACTATTTACGCGCAAAACCGCGTGTTGACAAAATCGAAACTATTTTCAGATGAGAACGATAGCGCAATAATACCCACAACAAAAATGATAATGGCCGCGAACAAGAGATAAATCTCGCTCCAGCACGCATAATTTATGCATAACCGTGAGAACTGTGCGCTCAGCGTAATAAAAACTAAACTGACACAGACACCTTAATCATTCGCCGATGCTGTCAATCTTTTGCCATTTATGCCATTCATATATATTATATAAATTAATATCGATCCGTAAATCAAATATGATTACTATGCATATTTTTTTGCAACGAAAAAAAAAGCATGGATGCGAAACATGCATCAATTAAACAAAAAATCAATCAATGAAACTTTCGATAGATCGTCGACGCAACGGCTGCCGATGACAAATCATTGTACACGGTCGCAATTAAATGTAAAGCTATACACTTCCTGTGTGTACATGAATGGTAGCGAACCTTAAAGCATGGCAAGATTGTTAGGGCAACCGGAAGCGTGATTGCGTCTTCCTCCTGCGATCATTAAATGACATATCCGTGTACAAAGCATTGGATGTACGCGGATAATCGAGTAAGTAAATACGGAGATTCGTGTCGTACGTCCGATCTGCAAAAATTACGGGCCAAAAAAATGAAACTTATCTAGAGCTGTAAAATATAGTTTGCACACGTATTCGCGACGTAATGAGAAGAGTTTAAAACAAACATCACGGAGTGCGGCAGCGCTGTGTGATATGGATGTATCTTGAATGCGAAATGAGATGACAAATATTAGCATTGCCGCAGAAACACGTAACCGAATATGGAAGCCCGTAACGGTGAAGCGAGATCTAAATCTTGACGCTGAATCGTGTGTTCGATCGAGTGTCGCAAAGGGTCAAAATCAGAACTGAACTAAATCATAAATTATATTGAAACTCTCCACGATTATCTGTCTACTTAAAAAACTACTTTCTAATTGCAGCTTATTTTTATTAACTTGATGGTTTAAGCTCGATATTAAGACGTGTAATTAGATCTTACTTTTAATAACGTCAAATGTTACTGGATTATTTTTTAATTTATCGTCATATTTTAATATACCTTCAGCGCTTTTTTTAACACGGTAAATACATTCCATGTAAAAAAAAACTATATTGTGGTATAGAATATCGTGTTAAAAAGGTAATAATAAAAATCTAAATGTCAATTTCTTTGTTTTTTTTTAAAGTCTAAAGAATAAATATTATAAATAATCATTGTCCTCTACTGTCTGCAATTGAGAAAAAAATAAAAACAATAATATTCAGTGTTGCAGTCAAGCGCGAGATTTTTTCTCGCTCGCATCCGGTACGATGTGCCGAGTGCGAGTGATATGTGCGATTGACACGTGCTGCTAGAGCTCAGTCTGCGGCGAGACATCGCCGAGTGCGCTATTTTATGCGTTATATTGATTAGTTAAAAAAAATCCAAAATATCAATCAAATTATAAAGCATATCATAAATAACTATTTCTATTCTTAGAATAATCCATTTTTTAATAAAATGTTACGATTAGATATTGATGAAGAATTCATCAATATCTAGACTTGAAATGCTTGGGGTCCTTGAGAGACCCCCTTCGGACGGCGCGGTTGTTTTTGAGCCGCCGTGACGGATAATGGATGTTATTCTAAACACCATCTCTTTTGTTTATTCGATATTTTTTTCCTCCTCGACTCATTCCACTGAAAGTTTATCCATTTTCTCTAAAATTATACGATGACGTTTTTTGTGACTAATTTTTGATCAACAAACTACTTTTAATCGTTCCAATACGTTCGCTACATTCATACGAAAACTTTTCCTACAGATATATAACCTTCGCCTCGCTCAACACTGTCTAAAAAAATATGTTATTGGTCATCGACTACTGTGACATAACCGGAACGCAACAACGAGAAAATCGTGTAAAAAAAACAAATTATTCGTGCAAAAATATGCCATTTTAGTGCAGCTTGTTATTTCAAACCCATGTAAAAAAGTGTCGAGTTGTACGTATAACTACAATTTAGAAGGTATTACTAATGTCAAGTTGTGTATAATCTCGAATGAGGAGTGTTTGGAATGTGAATAAAACGACGAAGTTCTGAATGAAGAACCATTAATACCATTGGACACAGCACGACACCGATTTCTATAATCATCAATTTTTCCAAGAATATTATTTAACAGCCATTGCCAATTAAAAATATTTCAATATATTCAACAATAAAGCCAAATATGGAAAAGGACGAAAAACAAGCAAAAAAATACCACCATCTCTACTGTGTATAAAAAAAAACAACGATATATCGTTGTTTAGCAGTCAAGGGGTTAAAATACAAAAACGTAGGATAATTTAGTGAATTTTTGATAAGGCAAGCAAAATATAGCGTTTTAATATCGTCTATTTATTGAGAATTAATGAAAATAATTCATTTTTCATTAACCCTTCGAATGCCAAACAACGATATATCGTTGATTTTTTTTATACTAGCTATTTTTATTATTTTACGTGATTTAGTGAATTATCTACCATGAAAATCGAGATATGTGTTGCATTACAAATTGATTGGACCTTTCTCTCATTTTTATATATCAGCTGTATATCTTACATGGAAAATGATGAAATTTAATCGTTTAGTCTCTCTAATCTTTACGCATTATAAGAAACAAACAATATGGCATTGATTAGATCGCAATATCAATAAAAAAAGCAACAGGAGTGCTTTTAATTAAATTAATAACTGACGTAGAGAAAGTTTGTCAATATAAATAATATACGCACTATGGTGAAAACGTATTACAAGTCGGTTTTACTTAATTGTAATTAATTCTAATGATGATTACAACTATTTTGATTCAAATTCGGGTCCGAATGAATCGAGATTTAATTAAGTTTGTTTGTTACGGCGCCGTATTGAGAGTTATGCAATGGTTTAAATATTTAAATTTATCGAGAACATATCACAATGGGCCGATGACAACTTCGACACGATGACAACTTCGATGACGACGACGATGATGATGACAATTTCACGCCAACCCTCGATTGTTCGCGTCATTCCCCACCGTATGTACAGTCGAAACGATACGGGCGTGTCAGAATATTTAAAATGGTATGCGCGTGCGCAAACGAGCGACACTAATTTGTGACACCCATGATCGCGGACACTTGACGATTCCGAGGACCGCTTCTGCTCCGCGGGAGGCTGACGTATGCGACACGGCAACAATCGCAACCAAAATAACATATTTTGAATAATATTAATATAAATAAATATATACTCACGTCTGGATGCTCTTTGACTGGTACGTATACTTTTTCTGTGAGGGTCGTCATTATTCCTTCGGGTTCCGGTAATACCAAGGGGTCTTTTTTAACGCCATTTATTTGGAATAAGCTCGCCCGCACTTTTGCAATTTCTGAAAGAAAAAATAAACATACACAATTACAATCGGTAATAACTTTAACCCATTAATCAATGGTGGTAGGGGTGCGGGATACAAATAAACGCCAATCTCACACATGACGTCACGCGACCCCTATAGGGGTGGATAAAAAAACACCCCCGCCTCGATCAATTTGACCCGTATATCACAATTGAATAAAAATTATTGTTTTTCCACGGCCACATCCTGTATCTCTCAATCTATTCGAGCTGCAATTTTAACCTTGCGCAAAAACCGCGACGAATCCATGTCGTTTCGCGTTTATGCAGAGCAATGTCTAGCACGATTATTATGTATGATTGACGTGTGCGATTCATGTTAGCTCGATGCGTTGAAATATTGAAAAACCCCCATAAATTATTGCGGCGATACCACATAAATATTGCCGTAATTGATCGTTTAATCTTGGCTCTCAATTGCGTTAGTTGCATTTTTATATACGTTCACTGCGTACAAGCCGGCCATGTGCATTTAGACTGCTACCGCTCGTTCCCATTTAGATAAAATGTATTAATTAATTTATTGCACTGATAACAAACCCCGACTCAATTTAAGACGTATCAAATATATTAATCTATTCTAGAGCCATTAATAATGCGGTTTCAGTGATTGCCAAACGTTGGAGAAAATAAATACATACGTGTATAGTGATTAACACATTAACCCTTTGCACTCCAAAGGTTTTTTCAAAAAGTTTCTACCAGCTCCAAGCA